>JAAAWK010001103.1:0-18778 GCA_022496015.1 Hordeum marinum
TCGACAAGGGAGCTTCATTGAAATAGTGAAAATGTCAAAATTCTAAACCTCTGTCTGTTCTCCACATGCGCAATTTGTACTACACAAAGTAAGGGACTTTTTGTGAAAAATGTTGCACCCAACTATAAGTTTGAAGAGATAGAATTTTATTTTACATAATTGATTTGGTAACTTAAACTAATTGTGTACATCTGAGTGTCTTGAATAACAAAGTTAACAAGGACATCTCTCGGGCCTTAGATATGGCCTAACCCTATTAACAAGTCACATTTGCCAAAGTTCATTCACATATATGTTGAAAGAACCCATTTCTAGGTCTGGCTACAATAGTCAGAGGAACGATATTCCACTCATTTAAGGCCTAGTCTCACACTCAACCTCCCTAACGTGTGTGGTGCCCTTCCAATGAAATCACAATCGCAACATGCACATGTTTTCAACTTTAAACGATGGACAACCACGCCCCCCATTTCATATGGTCCCTATCTCCTAATCATGTGTGGTAGAGTACGCTATTGCACAGGCTTCTTACCGGTCAACTGTGTATAAAGGACCCATCATCACACATAGCTGCTTGAGTATTCCTCCAACAAACTTGTGTGTAGTGACATTTTGTTAAACATCCTATGATAGGGTTTTAAAATGTGTGTGATGACCCATACATTATTAAGCATATTTTAGTGAACAAAGTTACACCATGATTACTTGTTATGAAATAGATACCTGAAATTTTAGCCTTTGATGTGTCATTGTTAATATTTGAAGACTTGGATCATTTTTGTGATCATGATAGACAACGTTAGGCATCTTGTCTCTATTATGCTCTATTATGCTACACTTCTTCTTTATATTTCAAATGATGATGATTATGTACACGATAATAATCTGTCTGTTTATATACGACAGACTAATTTATTTATCTCAGCTAACTTGTTTGGATCCCGTCTTTCTTCACTAATATCTTTAATTATCTAAGAACTTCATTGATTGTTCCGATCACCTAATCACGCAGGTGTGGTCATGGCCGGCGCAGTCATACGTGTATGTGCTACAAGAAACAAGTGGCAATTAACACATAAAATATCATCTTACCATCTCGTCTTAAGATTTCTAGGTGCTAATTGTTCCAGTCATGTTACCATGTTATATAATAGTTTGTCCTAAAGTAAATCAACTAATGAAATGAAAAAAATCGAATAATAGGTAGAATGATGGAGAGTTCACACAACCTTACTCAGTATTTCGGTACGTTCATGGATCGGGATGCTAAAAGATGTAGTTAACGATTGAAATATTGTTATGTTCGATCATGCAGATTTTAATAAGTAAGCTGATAGAAAACATACATAATAATGAAATTTCAGTCTAGTGCGATCAAAATTTCATCCTAAGGCAAACTCCAAAATTTTATCTAGATTAGTATTGTTGATGAATCCCACGAACCGAGGAAAGAACATAAGCACTGTCAAGCTGATTTTTCTACGAAGTGTCCAACACCTACATACAACCAATGGTCATGCACAGTAATAAGTGATGTGACAAGATTAGTCTAGGCCAGACGGGCATCTGAGTGTGACCTGTGACGGCATGCATTCATAACATGAAAAACCATCGAGATGTCGACGACGGCGACAACGAGTGCTAGCCCATATAATATGCATGCACCACCATAGTACGTTACTAGATAATTAACAATGCTAGAAGTAAAACCAACCACAATAATACACAGTAGTACGGTCGTCACCTTGCGATAATACTACATGTGTAGTTGCAACTTCCAATATCTCCTATAAATAGAGAACATGCAAGTCTAGGTTCATCACCAAGTTTTCTGATACAAACATAGCTAAAAGGAGAATATGGAAACCAAAAGACTTAAGAGTGTGATTCTGGGAATACTCATATTGGGTGTAGTCTTGCAGCAAACCAAGATAGAGGCCAAGAGTTGTTGTTGTTCCACCACAACAAGGAACTGCTATAATGCATGTCGTCTTACAGGTGCCTCTCGAGCCAGATGTGCAAGCTTATGTGGTTGCAAAATTCTAGAAAAATGTGTCTCTCCATGTGATCGCTCCAATCTTTCCACGGAAACAGGTAAACTGTGAACCACTTCTTTTTCTTTTTTACCTGTAATGACTAAAAACTTCCATTTACATAAAAAGTGTTTTTCAGACGAAGAAATATCCATTGAGTACTGCAAGCTCGGATGCACATCCTCATTGTGTGGCAACATAGACAGTTGTAAGTTAAAGTCATTACTAACCATTGGCTTGCTTATCATTACTCATAGCGATTTAGTAATTCGTTCTGATGCAAACTATTTTCCACTTAGTTATTGGAAGTGAAGAGGTGAACGATGCCATGGAGAATTGCAAAAATGGATGTTACCGTCTCTGCGATAAGGACGCTTACTTCTCCAAAGTTCTTGCTTAACAAAGTATAAGAGCCGACATTTCATGTTGAATCCACGGGAGCGTCAATGTTATATTGAATAATCGGATATCATGTCCAATCCAGTGTGTCAGCTTATTTGTGTGACTTCCTATCTATTTCTGCATGTAAGGGTCTCGTTGCTGCCATTTTATTGGTAATGTCTCATCATTATGTAATTTTTTGATATAATATCAAATATAGCGTGCGATTAGGTTGTATGATTGTCATGTAAATGATAATCTAATTGTTTTCTTCATTTCCACTTGTTATTACTAGCAGTCAACTAGTGCAAGAGAACGGGCTCGTTATTCATATTTAAGTTAGTACAATCATTTTTTAAGACACCTTTTACTTTTAAAATGTGAACTAAATATGAATTCAAATATTTCATGCTAAGCTTCTGATAGTTTCTTTCAAAACACAATGATTATTCATGTAACCATACACCTAGATATATTGGAATGTATTCAAAAGTATGACCATGTTGTTTTTATTACCACATGTGCCAAAAGCTCATGCAAAAACTAGATGCACTTCGTCTACAAACTGGACAATCTCTTTCGAAGTATCAGGGTTTCGGACCAAAACACTTCTGTTACAAATCCATTTCATTTTTTCAAACTTATTTAAACTCCAGACTTTTGGTGCATTCAACATGCACTATTTAAAGCCACATCATCAATTTTCAACCCTTTCCCACTTTATTCCCTATTTTCATGCATTTATTGCTTTTTGAGCTAAATGACCAAGAAATTAAAAAACACTACAAATGAACACTAAAAATGTTGATACTTGGCATGGTATTATCATTTCACCCACATAACATGTGCTAAAACATTGAGATGGTTACGACAAAAGCTGGGTGCACTTTTTGTACAAACTGGATAATCTCTTTCGAAGTATCTAGGTTTCAGACGAAAACTCATCTGTTACAAAGGAATTTCATTTTTTAAACTTATTTCAACTCCAGACTTTTTGTGCATTTAACAGGCACTACCTAACATGTGCCTACAAGACAAAAAAAAGTAAATAAAAACAATGTTTAAACTCAAGTTATTCACAATCTAGTGTTTGAAGGAAATTTGAACAAATTCAAATTGAAACCATTCAAATTTGAAAACTGATTGCACAAACACAATCTAGATAAAATTTTGAACCTAATGCAAACAGAATCACTCAAAAGCATACATAATAATCAAATTTCAGCCTAGTGCAATCAAATTTCATCCTAAGGATAACTCCAAAATTTTATAAAGATTACGCCAAATTTTGTTTATGACTCTCACGATTTAGGAAATAAGAAAAGCTCTGTTGAGTGTGATTTTTCTACTAATTGTTCAACACAAACGTACAACTACTGTTCATGCATATTAATAAGTGATGTGATATGATTACTCTAGCCTCTAGGCCAGACGGGCATCTGAGTGTGACAGCATGCATCCATACCATGAAAACCCTTCACGATATTGACGACGACGACAGCGATTGCATGCCTGTATGACATGCATGTACCACCATCATACGTCTCCCCCGTGCCCTGATCTGGACCGTCCCACTGTTTTCGATAATTCTCCTAGTGCGGCGATGGAGGCGGGTTGTTAGCCTCCATGGCCGGCGGCATCGAGGCGGTCGAGCCGACTGTGTCGCAGCTAGCTCTGGCGCCTTGGCGGCGGCCTCTCCATGCCCCACTGCGGCATGCTCCCATTCGTCCCGAAGCTTCACGGCGCACCTCATGTCTAGTCATGTCATCGCGGCGTGCTCCGCGGCTAGCTCCCTCAGAGACCCATCACTGGACGTGGCTGTCGACATTGTCTTGGAGCATTTGATGGCAGGGCTGGTTAGTGAAAAATCAAAATAATATTGAGAAGGAAGAATGCAAGCAAGAAAAACCTACCAAGGAAGAGACTCCATGACCAATACAGCAAAGAAGGCTCCAAAAAAATGTGTGTCCTTGAAGTATCTAGCACGCACGTGCAAAACGACATGGGACCATTGCGAGTCCTCCGGATCTTTTTTGCAAAGCAAGCTTGGTTGAAAGAGTCAAAATGTCAAAATTCTAAACCCCCGTCTATTCTACACACGAACGCTTTGTCCTAGCAAAAGGGACATACTTTTTGTGAACAATGTTGGGCCCAACTATAAGTTTGAAGAGATAGAATTTCATTTCCATATAATTGATTTGGTAACTTGAAGAAATTCATTGTGTACATCTTATCGGCTTGAAGAATGGACTTCACAAGGACCTCTTTCGTGCCTTAGATATGACCTACCCCTATCAACCATTCACTTTTGCCAATGATCGTTAACATATATGTTTAAGGCACCCATTTTTCGATCTGGATACAATAGTCGGAGGAACAACAGTCCACTCATTTAAGTCTTAATCTCACAATCAAGCTCCCTAACATGTGTGGTGTCCTTCCTATGGAATAGGAATTGCACAATGCACATGTTCTCCAGTTTAAATGATTGACAACCTTGCCCCATATTTAATATGTTCTCTTTCTCCTGATCATGTGTGGTGGACTGCCCTATTGCACAGGCTTATTACCGGTCAACTGTGTATAAAGGACCCATCATCACACATAGCTGCTGCTGAGTATTCCTCCAACCAACTTGTGTGTAGTGACATTTTGTTAAACATCCTATGATAGGGTTCTAAAATGTGTGTGATGACCCATACATTATTAAGCATATTTTAGTGAACAAAGTTACACCATGATTACTTGTTAACAAATAGATACCTGAAATTTTAGCCTTTGATGTGTCATTGTTAATATTTGAGGACCTGGATCATTTTTGTGATCATGATAGACAACGTTAGGCATCTTGTGTCTATTATGCGTACACTTCTTCTTTATATTTCAAATGATGATGATTATGTACACGATAATAATCTGTCTGTTTATATACGACAGACTAATTTATATATCTCAGCTTACTTGTTTGGATCCCGTCTTTCTTCACTAATATCTTTAATTATCTAAGAACTTCATTGATTGTTCCGATCACCTAATCACGCAGGTGTGGTCATTGGCCGGCGCAGTCATACGTGTATGTGCTACAAGAAACAAGTGGCAATTAACACATCAAATATCATCTTACCATTGCTAGGAGCTAATTGTTCCGGTCATGTTACCATCTTGTATAATTGTTTGTCCTAAAATAAATCAGCTAATAAAATAAACTATTCGATTAATTAGTAGGATGATGGAGAGGTCACACCAACCTTACTCAGCATTTTGGTACGTCCATGTTCGATCATGCAGTTTTGAATATGTATATACAAGTCAGCTGATAAAAAACGCTCATAATAATCTAATTTCAGCCTAGTGCAATCAAATTTCATCCCAGGGCAAAATCTAAAATTTTATCTAGATTACGCCAAGTATTGTTGATGAATCTCACGAATCGAGTAAAGAAGATAAGCACTGTTAAGCGTGATTTTTCTACTAATTGTTCAGCACATACGTATAACTAGTGGTCAGACATACTAATAAGTGACGTGACATGATTACTCTACCTTCTATGCTAGACGGGCCTCTGAGTTTGACGATATGCATCCATACCATGGAAAACAATCAAGATGTCCACGACGGTGATATGGCTTGTGCGCCCATATGACATGCATGCACCACCATCGTATGTCTCCCCCATGGCATGGGCTGGCTCGTGCCACTGTTTGCGACAGTTCTCCTGGGGCGGCAAAGTAGGCAGGATGTTGGCCTCTCCGGTCGGCGGCATTCAGGTGTCCGGCCCGTCGTGTGTCACGGCTTGGAGGTGGCCTCCCCATGCGCCAACGCAGTTTGCTCCCGTTCGTCCTGTAACTCCGCGGTGCGCTCCCTCTCTAGTCGGGCCCTCGTGGCCAGCTCCCTCACAACCGCATAACCAACGTGGTTGCCGACACTGTCTTGGAGATTTTGACTGTGGGGCTGGATGGCAAAAAAACAAAATCAGATCGAGAAGGAAGAATGCAAGAAACCAAAACCTACAAAGTAAGAGACTCGATCAACAATCCAACAAACACGGCTCGAAGAAAATATGTGGCCTTGAAGTAGCTGGCGTAACTACATGGGACCATTGACAAGCCTCCGGATATTTTTTTGCCAAGGGAGCTAGGTTGAAAGAGTGAAACTGTCAAAACTCTAAGCCTTTGTATGTTCTACACATGCACACTTTGTCCTAGCCAAAGGAACTCGCTTTTTTTGAATAATGTTGCACCCAACTATAAGTTTGAAGAGCTAGAATTTCATTTCTGTGTAATTGATTTGGTAACTTGAAGTAATTTATTGTGTATATCTGAGCGTCTTCAAGAACTGACTTCATAAGGACCTCTTTCGTGTCTTAGGTATCGCCTACCCCTATCAACGATTTACTTTTCCTAAAGATATTTCACATATATGTTTAAAGCGCCCATTTCTAGGTCAGGCTAGAATAGACACAGGAACAATATTCAACTCATTTAAGGCTTAATCTCAGACTCAAGCCCCCTAATGTGTGTGGTGTCGTTCCAATGGAATCGTAATCGCACAATGTACATGTTCTCAACTATAAACGACGGACAAGCCCTCCCCCATTTCATATGTTTCATGTCTCCTAATCATGTGTGGTGGACAACCCTTATGCAGATGCTTCTTACCGGTCAACCGTGTATAACGGACCCATCGTCACCCACAGCTGTTGTTGAGTATTCCTCCAGCAAGCGTCTATTTAGGGACATTTTGTTAAACCTTCTACTGTATGGTTTTAAAATGTGTGTGATGACCAATACAATATTAAGGTTATTTCAGTAAACAAAGTTACACCATGATTACATGTTCAAAAATAGATACCTGAAATTTCAGCCTTTGATCGGTCGGTGTTAATATTTGAGGATATGAAACATTTTAGTGATCATCAAAGAAAAGGTTAGGCATCTTGTGTCTCTCATACATACACTTTGTCTTTCTATTTAAAATGACGATGATTATGTACGCGATAAAATCTTTGTCTTTATATACAACAGACTAATATCTATCTATCTCACCTTGCTTGATTGGATGTCGTTTTTCAGCACTAATCTTTTCAATCATCTAAGAACATAATTGATTGGTACCATCACCTAATCATGCATGTGTGGTTATCGTCCGGCCAAATCATATGTTTATGTGCTACAAGAAACAAGTGGCAATTAACAAATAAAATCTCGTCTTAAGATTTCTAGGTGCTAATTGTTCCAGTCATGTTACCATGTTATATAATAGTTTGTCCTAAAGTAAATCAACTAATGAAATGAAAAAAATCGAATAATAGGTAGAATGATGGAGAGTTCACACAACCTTACTCAGTATTTCGGTACGTTCATGGATCGGGATGCTAAAAGATGTAGTTAACGATTGAAATATTGTTATGTTCGATCATGCAGATTTTAATAAGTAAGCTGATAGAAAACATACATAATAATGAAATTTCAGTCTAGTGCGATCAAATTTCATCCTAAGGCAAACTCCAAAATTTTATCTAGATTAGTATTGTTGATGAATCCCACGAACCGAGGAAAGAACATAAGCACTGTCAAGCTGATTTTTCTACGAAGTGTCCAACACCTACATACAACCAATGGTCATGCACAGTAATAAGTGATGTGACAAGATTAGTCTAGGCCAGACGGGCATCTGAGTGTGACCTGTGACGGCATGCATTCATAACATGAAAAACCATCGAGATGTCGACGACGGCGACAACGAGTGCTAGCCCATATAATATGCATGCACCACCATAGTACGTTACTAGATAATTAACAATGCTAGAAGTAAAACCAACCACAATAATACACAGTAGTACGGTCGTCACCTTGCGATAATACTACATGTGTAGTTGCAACTTCCAATATCTCCTATAAATAGAGAACATGCAAGTCTAGGTTCATCACCAAGTTTTCTGATACAAACATAGCTAAAAGGAGAATATGGAAACCAAAAGACTTAAGAGTGTGATTCTGGGAATACTCATATTGGGTGTAGTCTTGCAGCAAACCAAGATAGAGGCCAAGAGTTGTTGTTGTTCCACCACAACAAGGAACTGCTATAATGCATGTCGTCTTACAGGTGCCTCTCGAGCCAGATGTGCAAGCTTATGTGGTTGCAAAATTCTAGAAAAATGTGTCTCTCCATGTGATCGCTCCAATCTTTCCACGGAAACAGGTAAACTGTGAACCACTTCTTTTTCTTTTTTACCTGTAATGACTAAAAACTTCCATTTACATAAAAAGTGTTTTTCAGACGAAGAAATATCCATTGAGTACTGCAAGCTCGGATGCACATCCTCATTGTGTGGCAACATAGACAGTTGTAAGTTAAAGTCATTACTAACCATTGGCTTGCTTATCATTACTCATAGCGATTTAGTAATTCGTTCTGATGCAAACTATTTTCCACTTAGTTATTGGAAGTGAAGAGGTGAACGATGCCATGGAGAATTGCAAAAATGGATGTTACCGTCTCTGCGATAAGGACGCTTACTTCTCCAAAGTTCTTGCTTAACAAAGTATAAGAGCCGACATTTCATGTTGAATCCACGGGAGCGTCAATGTTATATTGAATAATCGGATATCATGTCCAATCCAGTGTGTCAGCTTATTTGTGTGACTTCCTATCTATTTCTGCATGTAAGGGTCTCGTTGCTGCCATTTTATTGGTAATGTCTCATCATTATGTAATTTTTTGATATAATATCAAATATAGCGTGCGATTAGGTTGTATGATTGTCATGTAAATGATAATCTAATTGTTTTCTTCATTTCCACTTGTTATTACTAGCAGTCAACTAGTGCAAGAGAACGGGCTCGTTATTCATATTTAAGTTAGTACAATCATTTTTTAAGACACCTTTTACTTTTAAAATGTGAACTAAATATGAATTCAAATATTTCATGCTAAGCTTCTGATAGTTTCTTTCAAAACACAATGATTATTCATGTAACCATACACCTAGATATATTGGAATGTATTCAAAAGTATGACCATGTTGTTTTTATTACCACATGTGCCAAAAGCTCATGCAAAAACTAGATGCACTTCGTCTACAAACTGGACAATCTCTTTCGAAGTATCAGGGTTTCGGACCAAAACACTTCTGTTACAAATCCATTTCATTTTTTCAAACTTATTTAAACTCCAGACTTTTGGTGCATTCAACATGCACTATTTAAAGCCACATCATCAATTTTCAACCCTTTCCCACTTTATTCCCTATTTTCATGCATTTATTGCTTTTTGAGCTAAATGACCAAGAAATTAAAAAACACTACAAATGAACACTAAAAATGTTGATACTTGGCATGGTATTATCATTTCACCCACATAACATGTGCTAAAACATTGAGATGGTTACGACAAAAGCTGGGTGCACTTTTTGTACAAACTGGATAATCTCTTTCGAAGTATCTAGGTTTCAGACGAAAACTCATCTGTTACAAAGGAATTTCATTTTTTAAACTTATTTCAACTCCAGACTTTTCGTGCATTTAACAGGCACTACCTAACATGTGCCTACAAGACAAAAAAAAGTAAATAAAAACAATGTTTAAACTCAAGTTATTCACAATCTAGTGTTTGAAGGAAATTTGAACAAATTCAAATTGAAACCATTCAAATTTGAAAACTGATTGCACAAACACAATCTAGATAAAATTTTGAACCTAATGCAAACAGAATCACTCAAAAGCATACATAATAATCAAATTTCAGCCTAGTGCAATCAAATTTCATCCTAAGGATAACTCCAAAATTTTATAAAGATTACGCCAAATTTTGTTTATGACTCTCACGATTTAGGAAATAAGAAAAGCTCTGTTGAGTGTGATTTTTCTACTAATTGTTCAACACAAACGTACAACTACTGTTCATGCATATTAATAAGTGATGTGGTATGATTACTCTAGCCTCTAGGCCAGACGGGCATCTGAGTGTGACAGCATGCATCCATACCATGAAAACCCTTCACGATATTGACGACGACGACAGCGATTGCATGCCTGTATGACATGCATGTACCACCATCATACGTCTCCCCCGTACCCTGATCTGGACCGTCCCACTGTTTTCGATAATTCTCCTAGTGCGGCGATGGAGGCGGGTTGTTAGCCTCCATGGCCGGCGGCATCGAGGCGGTCGGGCCGACTGTGTCGCAGCTAGCTCTGGCGCCTTGGCGGCGGCCTCTCCATGCCCCACTGCGGCATGCTCCCATTCGTCCCGAAGCTTCACGGCGCACCTCATGTCTAGTCATGTCATCGCGGCGTGCTCCGCGGCTAGCTCCCTCAGAGACCCATCACTGGACGTGGCTGTCGACATTGTCTTGGAGCATTTGATGGCAGGGCTGGTTAGTGAAAAATCAAAATAATATTGAGAAGGAAGAATGCAAGCAAGAAAAACCTACCAAGGAAGAGACTCCATGACCAATACAGCAAAGAAGGCTCCAAAAAAATGTGTGTCCTTGAAGTATCTAGCACGCACGTGCAAAACGACATGGGACCATTGCGAGTCCTCCGGATCTTTTTTGCAAAGCATGCTTGGTTGAAAGAGTCAAAATGTCAAAATTCTAAACCCCCGTCTATTCTACACACGAACGCTTTGTCCTAGCAAAAGGGACATACTTTTTGTGAACAATGTTGGGCCCAACTATAAGTTTGAAGAGATAGAATTTCATTTCCATATAATTGATTTGGTAACTTGAAGAAATTCATTGTGTACATCTTATCGGCTTGAAGAATGGACTTCACAAGGACCTCTTTCGTGCCTTAGATATGACCTACCCCTATCAACCATTCACTTTTGCCAATGATCGTTAACATATATGTTTAAGGCATCCATTTTTCGATCTGGATACAATAGTCGGAGGAACAACAGTCCACTCATTTAAGTCTTAATCTCACAATCAAGCTCCCTAACATGTGTGGTGTCCTTCCTATGGAATAGGAATTGCACAATGCACATGTTCTCCAGTTTAAATGATTGACAACCTTGCCCCATATTTAATATGTTCTCTTTCTCCTGATCATGTGTGGTGGACTGCCCTATTGCACAGGCTTATTACCGGTCAACTGTGTATAAAGGACCCATCATCACACATAGCTGCTGCTGAGTATTCCTCCAACCAACTTGTGTGTAGTGACATTTTGTTAAACATCCTATGATAGGGTTCTAAAATGTGTGTGATGACCCATACATTATTAAGCATATTTTAGTGAACAAAGTTACACCATGATTACTTGTTAACAAATAGATACCTGAAATTTTAGCCTTTGATGTGTCATTGTTAATATTTGAGGACCTGGATCATTTTTGTGATCATGATAGACAACGTTAGGCATCTTGTGTCTATTATGCGTACACTTCTTCTTTATATTTCAAATGATGATGATTATGTACACGATAATAATCTGTCTGTTTATATACGACAGACTAATTTATATATCTCAGCTTACTTGTTTGGATCCCGTCTTTCTTCACTAATATCTTTAATTATCTAAGAACTTCATTGATTGTTCCGATCACCTAATCACGCAGGTGTGGTCATTGGCCGGCGCAGTCATACGTGTATGTGCTACAAGAAACAAGTGGCAATTAACACATAAAATATCATCTTACCATTGCTAGGAGCTAATTGTTCCGGTCATGTTACCATCTTGTATAATTGTTTGTCCTAAAATAAATCAGCTAATAAAATAAACTATTCGATTAATTAGTAGGATGATGGAGAGGTCACACCAACCTTACTCAGCATTTTGGTACGTCCATGTTCGATCATGCAGTTTTGAATATGTATATACAAGTCAGCTGATAAAAAACGCTCATAATAATCTAATTTCAGCCTAGTGCAATCAAATTTCATCCCAGGGCAAAATCTAAAATTTTATCTAGATTACGCCAAGTATTGTTGATGAATCTCACGAATCGAGTAAAGAAGATAAGCACTGTTAAGCGTGATTTTTCTACTAATTGTTCAGCACATACGTATAACTAGTGGTCAGACATACTAATAAGTGACGTGACATGATTACTCTACCTTCTATGCTAGACGGGCCTCTGAGTTTGACGATATGCATCCATACCATGGAAAACAATCAAGATGTCCACGACGGTGATATGGCTTGTGCGCCCATATGACATGCATGCACCACCATCGTATGTCTCCCCCATGGCATGGGCTGGCTCGTGCCACTGTTTGCGACAGTTCTCCTGGGGCGGCAAAGTAGGCAGGATGTTGGCCTCTCCGGTCGGCGGCATTCAGGTGTCCGGCCCGTCGTGTGTCACGGCTTGGAGGTGGCCTCCCCATGCGCCAACGCAGTTTGCTCCCGTTCGTCCTGTAACTCCGCGGTGCGCTCCCTCTCTAGTCGGGCCCTCGTGGCCAGCTCCCTCACAACCGCATAACCAACGTGGTTGCCGACACTGTCTTGGAGATTTTGACTGTGGGGCTGGATGGCAAAAAAACAAAATCAGATCGAGAAGGAAGAATGCAAGAAACCAAAACCTACAAAGTAAGAGACTCGATCAACAATCCAACAAACACGGCTCGAAGAAAATATGTGGCCTTGAAGTAGCTGGCGTAACTACATGGGACCATTGACAAGCCTCCGGATATTTTTTTGCCAAGGGAGCTAGGTTGAAAGAGTGAAACTGTCAAAACTCTAAGCCTTTGTATGTTCTACACATGCACACTTTGTCCTAGCCAAAGGAACTCGCTTTTTTTGAATAATGTTGCACCCAACTATAAGTTTGAAGAGCTAGAATTTCATTTCTGTGTAATTGATTTGGTAACTTGAAGTAATTTATTGTGTATATCTGAGCGTCTTCAAGAACTGACTTCATAAGGACCTCTTTCGTGTCTTAGGTATCGCCTACCCCTATCAACGATTTACTTTTCCTAAAGATATTTCACATATATGTTTAAAGCGCCCATTTCTAGGTCAGGCTAGAATAGACACAGGAACAATATTCAACTCATTTAAGGCTTAATCTCAGACTCAAGCCCCCTAATGTGTGTGGTGTCGTTCCAATGGAATCGTAATCGCACAATGTACATGTTCTCAACTATAAACGACGGACAAGCCCTCCCCCATTTCATATGTTTCATGTCTCCTAATCATGTGTGGTGGACAACCCTTATGCAGATGCTTCTTACCGGTCAACCGTGTATAACGGACCCATCGTCACCCACAGCTGTTGTTGAGTATTCCTCCAGCAAGCGTCTATTTAGGGACATTTTGTTAAACCTTCTACTGTATGGTTTTAAAATGTGTGTGATGACCAATACAATATTAAGGTTATTTCAGTAAACAAAGTTACACCATGATTACATGTTCAAAAATAGATACCTGAAATTTCAGCCTTTGATCGGTCGGTGTTAATATTTGAGGATATGAAACATTTTAGTGATCATCAAAGAAAAGGTTAGGCATCTTGTGTCTCTCATACATACACTTTGTCTTTCTATTTAAAATGACGATGATTATGTACGCGATAAAATCTTTGTCTTTATATACAACAGACTAATATCTATCTATCTCACCTTGCTTGATTGGATGTCGTTTTTCAGCACTAATCTTTTCAATCATCTAAGAACATAATTGATTGGTACCATCACCTAATCATGCATGTGTGGTTATCGTCCGGCCAAATCATATGTTTATGTGCTACAAGAAACAAGTGGCAATTAACAAATAAAATCTCGTCTTAAGATTTCTAGGTGCTAATTGTTCCAGTCATGTTACCATGTTATATAATAGTTTGTCCTAAAGTAAATCAACTAATGAAATGAAAAAAATCGAATAATAGGTAGAATGATGGAGAGTTCACACAACCTTACTCAGTATTTCGGTACGTTCATGGATCGGGATGCTAAAAGATGTAGTTAACGATTGAAATATTGTTATGTTCGATCATGCAGATTTTAATAAGTAAGCTGATAGAAAACATACATAATAATGAAATTTCAGTCTAGTGCGATCAAATTTCATCCTAAGGCAAACTCCAAAATTTTATCTAGATTAGTATTGTTGATGAATCCCACGAACCGAGGAAAGAACATAAGCACTGTCAAGCTGATTTTTCTACGAAGTGTCCAACACCTACATACAACCAATGGTCATGCACAGTAATAAGTGATGTGACAAGATTAGTCTAGGCCAGACGGGCATCTGAGTGTGACCTGTGACGGCATGCATTCATAACATGAAAAACCATCGAGATGTCGACGACGGCGACAACGAGTGCTAGCCCATATAATATGCATGCACCACCATAGTACGTTACTCGATAATTAACAATGCTAGAAGTAAAACCAACCACAATAATACACAGTAGTACGGTCGTCACCTTGCGATAATACTACATGTGTAGTTGCAACTTCCAATATCTCCTATAAATAGAGAACATGCAAGTCTAGGTTCATCACCAAGTTTTCTGATACAAACATAGCTAAAAGGAGAATATGGAAACCAAAAGACTTAAGAGTGTGATTCTGGGAATACTCATATTGGGTGTAGTCTTGCAGCAAACCAAGATAGAGGCCAAGAGTTGTTGTTGTTCCACCACAACAAGGAACTGCTATAATGCATGTCGTCTTACAGGTGCCTCTCGAGCCAGATGTGCAAGCTTATGTGGTTGCAAAATTCTAGAAAAATGTGTCTCTCCATGTGATCGCTCCAATCTTTCCACGGAAACAGGTAAACTGTGAACCACTTCTTTTTCTTTTTTACCTGTAATGACTAAAAACTTCCATTTACATAAAAAGTGTTTTTCAGACGAAGAAATATCCATTGAGTACTGCAAGCTCGGATGCACATCCTCATTGTGTGGCAACATAGACAGTTGTAAGTTAAAGTCATTACTAACCATTGGCTTGCTTATCATTACTCATAGCGATTTAGTAATTCGTTCTGATGCAAACTATTTTCCACTTAGTTATTGGAAGTGAAGAGGTGAACGATGCCATGGAGAATTGCAAAAATGGATGTTACCGTCTCTGCGATAAGGACGCTTACTTCTCCAAAGTTCTTGCTTAACAAAGTATAAGAGCCGACATTTCATGTTGAATCCACGGGAGCGTCAATGTTATATTGAATAATCGGATATCATGTCCAATCCAGTGTGTCAGCTTATTTGTGTGACTTCCTATCTATTTCTGCATGTAAGGGTCTCGTTGCTGCCATTTTATTGGTAATGTCTCATCATTATGTAATTTTTTGATATAATATCAAATATAGCGTGCGATTAGGTTGTATGATTGTCATGTAAATGATAATCTAATTGTTTTCTTCATTTCCACTTGTTATTACTAGCAGTCAACTAGTGCAAGAGAACGGGCTCGTTATTCATATTTAAGTTAGTACAATCATTTTTTTAAGACACCTTTTACTTTTAAAATGTGAACTAAATATGAATTCAAATATTTCATGCTAAGCTTCTGATAGTTTCTTTCAAAACACAATGATTATTCATGTAACCATACACCTAGATATATTGGAATGTATTCAAAAGTATGACCATGTTGTTTTTATTACCACATGTGCCAAAAGCTCATGCAAAAACTAGATGCACTTCGTCTACAAACTGGACAATCTCTTTCGAAGTATCAGGGTTTCGGACCAAAACACTTCTGTTACAAATCCATTTCATTTTTTCAAACTTATTTAAACTCCAGACTTTTGGTGCATTCAACATGCACTATTTAAAGCCACATCATCAATTTTCAACCCTTTCCCACTTTATTCCCTATTTTCATGCATTTATTGCTTTTTGAGCTAAATGACCAAGAAATTAAAAAACACTACAAATGAACACTAAAAATGTTGATACTTGGCATGGTATTATCATTTCACCCACATAACATGTGCTAAAACATTGAGATGGTTACGACAAAAGCTGGGTGCACTTTTTGTACAAACTGGATAATCTCTTTCGAAGTATCTAGGTTTCAGACGAAAACTCATCTGTTACAAAGGAATTTCATTTTTTAAACTTATTTCAACTCCAGACTTTTTGTGCATTTAACAGGCACTACCTAACATGTGCCTACAAGACAAAAAAAAGTAAATAAAAACAATGTTTAAACTCAAGTTATTCACAATCTAGTGTTTGAAGGAAATTTGAACAAATTCAAATTGAAACCATTCAAATTTGAAAACTGATTGCACAAACACAATCTAGATAAAATTTTGAACCTAATGCAAACAGAATCACTCAAAAGCATACATAATAATCAAATTTCAGCCTAGTGCAATCAAATTTCATCCTAAGGATAACTCCAAAATTTTATAAAGATTACGCCAAATTTTGTTTATGACTCTCACGATTTAGGAAATAAGAAAAGCTCTGTTGAGTGTGATTTTTCTACTAATTGTTCAACACAAACGTACAACTACTGTTCATGCATATTAATAAGTGATGTGATATGATTACTCTAGCCTCTAGGCCAGACGGGCATCTGAGTGTGGACAGCATGCATCCATACCATGAAACCCTTCACGATATTGACGACGACGACAGCGATTGCATGCCTGTATGACATGCATGTACCACCATCATACGTCTCCCCCGTGCCCTGATCTGGACCGTCCCACTGTTTTCGATAATTCTCCTAGTGCGGCGATGGAGGCGGGTTGTTAGCCTCCATGGCCGGCGGCATCGAGGCGGTCGGGCCGACTGTGTCGCAGCTAGCTCTGGCGCCTTGGCGGCGGCCTCTCCATGCCCCACTGCGGCATGCTCCCATTCGTCCCGAAGCTTCACGGCGCACCTCATGTCTAGTCATGTCATCGCGGCGTGCTCCGCGGCTAGCTCCCTCAGAGACCCATCACTGGACGTGGCTGTCGACATTGTCTTGGAGCATTTGATGGCAGGGCTGGTTAGTGAAAAATCAAAATAATATTGAGAAGGAAGAATGCAAGCAAGAAAAACCTACCAAGGAAGAGACTCCATGACCATACAGCAAAGAAGGCTCCAAAAAATGTGTGTCCTTGAAGTATCTAGCACGCACGTGCAAAACGACATGGGACCATTGCGAGTCCTCCGGATCTTTTTTGCAAAGCATGCTTGGTTGAAAGAGTCAAAATGTCAAAATTCTAAACCCCGTCTATTCTACACACGAACGCTTTGTCCTAGCAAAAGGGACATACTTTTTGTGAACAATGTTGGGCCCAACTATAAGTTTGAAGAGATAGAATTTCATTTCCATATAATTGATTTGGTAACTTGAAGAAATTCATTGTGTACCATCTTATCGGCTTGAAGAATGGACTTCACAAGGACCTCTTTCGTGCCTTAGATATGACCTACCCCTATCAACCATTCACTTTTGCCAATGATCGTTAACATATATGTTAAGGCACCCATTTTTCGATCTGGATACAATAGTCGGAGGAACAACAGTCCACTCATTTAAGTCTTTAATCTCACAATCAAGCTCCCTAACATGTGTGGTGTCCTTCCTATGGAATAGAATTGCACAATGCACATGTTTCTCCCAGTTTAAATGATTGACAACCTTGCCCCATATTTAATATGTTCTCTTCTCTCCTGATCATGTGTGGTGGACTGCCCTATTGCACAGGCTTATTACCGGTCAACTGTGTATAAAGGACCCATCATCACACATAGCTGCTGCTGAGTATTCCTCCAACCAACTTGTGTGTAGTGACATTTTGTTAAACATCCTATGATAGGGTTCTAAATGTTGTGTGATGACCCATACATTATTAAGCATATTTTAGTGAACAAAGTTACACCATGATTACTTGTTAACAAATAGATACCTGAAATTTTAGCCTTTGATGTGTCATTGTTAATATTTGAGGACCTGGATCATTTTTGTGATCATGATAGACAACGTTAGGCATCTTGTGTCTATTATGCGTACACTTCTTCTTTATATTTCAAATGATGATGATTATGTACACGATAATAATCTGTCTGTTTATATACGACAGACTAATTTATATATCTCAGCTTACTTGTTTGGATCCCGTCTTTCTTCACTAATATCTTTAATTATCTAAGAACTTCATTGATTGTTCCGATCACCTAATCACGCAGGTGTGGTCATTGGCCGGCGCAGTCATACGTGTATGTGCTACAAGAAACAAGTGGCAATTAACACATAAAATATCATCTTACCATTGCTAGGAGCTAATTGTTCCGGTCATGTTACCATCTTGTATAATTGTTTGTCCTAAAATAAATCAGCTAATAAAATAAACTATTCGATTAATTAGTAGGATGATGGAGAGGTCACACCAACCTTACTCAGCATTTTGGTACGTCCATGTTCGATCATGCAGTTTTGAATATGTATATACAAGTCAGCTGATAAA
>JAAAWK010000018.1:0-27066 GCA_022496015.1 Hordeum marinum
AGTTAGTCCCGTATAATGTTCCCTTTGTTCTTCGGTATGTTACTTGCCCGAGATTCGATCGTCGGTATCTCCATACCTAGTTCAATCTCGTTACCGGCAAGTCTCTTTACTCGTTCCGTAATACAAGATCCCACAACTAACAATTAGTCACATTGCTTGCAAGGCTTATTGTGATGTTGCATTACCGAGTGGGCCCCGAGATACCTCTCCGTCACACGGAGTAACAAATCCCAGTCTCGATCCATGCCAACTCAACAGACATCATCGGAAATACCTGTAGAGCACCTTTATAGTCACCCAGTTACGTTGCGACGTTTGATACACACAAGGCACTCCTCTGATATCCGTGAGTTGCATGATCTCATGGTCATAGGAACATATACATTGACATGCAGAAAATAGTAGCAATAAACTGACACGATCATATGCTACGTTTGTAGTTTGGGTCTTGTCCATCACATCATTCTCCTAATGATGTGATCCCGTTATCAAATGACATCACATGTCAATGGCTAGGAAACCCTGACCATCTTTGATCAACGAGCTAGTTCACTAGAGGCATACTAGGGACACAGTGTTGTCTATTTACCCACACATGCAATGTGTTTCCAATCAATGCAATTATAGCATGGATAATAACTATTATCATGAAAAAGGAAATATAATAATAAACAGTTTATATATTGCCTCTAGGGCATATTTCCAACATGTCAGACTCTGGTTGGCCGAAGAGGCCTGGTCGGCCTCCAGGCGGCCGATGGGCCCCTGGATAAGGCCAACCACCCTTTTCTTTCTCCTCTGACCACTCCTTTCACCCTGCCCCGTCCTCCACGCTCCCCATCTCCACCTCCCATTCTTGTTGCTCTCTAGTGCTTCCACCGCCGTGTTGATCTCTTCGCTCGTCCACCCATTTTCGTATCCAACTCGCGTAAAAAATAGATCAGGGCACTCTCCACAGGCCTACGGTATTTTCTTTGCTTCCAACTCAAATAAAATGTCAACTTTCAACTCGGTTGTGGATTCAGTTCTTATTGGTCACCGTCTGTTTGCGGGTAAATGGCTTGCCCATTTTGTCGAGCTCCAGGTGGCCCTTGTTCTTCCGTCGATTCCGGTGTCTCTGTATTCACTGTGGTGTTGGATCATCGATGTTCAAGGCGTGTTGTAAGATTCTATATTTTGTTTATCTGACTGTGGCATATGGTTGATGTTGTTTTGGTTGGAATATATTCGAATGCGTTTGTTTATATGATTATGATGTTTGCTTCCATTCTTGTTCTAGGATGTTCTGTGCAGTATTAGATCACATCTTGCTCGGTACATTGAGGAGTGCAGAGCTTTAGCTATTCGGATGGGTGACACAGATATTGATCTTGCTCTTCACAATAGTGAGGGTAACTTATATCATGTTCTGTCTAGACATGGTCGGATGAGCATTAAATTCCATGGTCCTTCGTGGGAGGAACTTGTGACTGATTATGGTCTCCGTCATCGTGACATGATGACTGTTAGGCTTGAGCACTATGGAACTATGATTGGTGTCAATTTTCATCAGGATAGTGTTATGTTGTTTCCTTTACCCTGTGTTGGTACGTTATTTGTTTGACTAATTTTCAGTTTTGTTTCAGTTTATACGTTTTGCTGTTCTGCTCAGTTTGTAAAATTATTCTTTTGTAGCTCTTGACGATCTGAGTGAAACTCAAAGGGAACTTGTTGAAAGCTGTTTTTATAGTCGCGGTGTCACTGTGAATTATCATCAAATGTATGTCATGTCGCTACAGCTCTTTGATGACAACTACATATTGTGTACTCTTTTTGTTCGTAGGATGGATTCCATGAATGTTATTTCTCAACATATGGTAAGCTTTGGTTTCGGGTATTTTTTATTTATTTGTTCTTTGTTGTAGCATAATGTTTTAAATTTGTAAGCTGAATATCATATAAATTGATGTTTTTTGTTAGGTTATTCCTACCATGGTTGTGAGGAGTTTGAAGGAATTTGTGTCAATTCCTAGGACTGGTTCTTTAACTCTTGAAATTACTTTGGATTTTGAAGATGATAATATATTTGTGAGCATTCCTTGTTCCTAATTTATTGGCTTGGGTGGTAGAATGGTGTTGAAGAAGGAAGGTTTTGGTAATTTTCTGCTGGCATCGTCTATTGAAGTCAACAATTTGGTGCTCATGACCTTCAAAGAGCATGAATAGGAGCTAGTTGTTGTTTTCAGCTATCTGCCACAGTGATCGTATTGTCTCGCCCTACTATCCCCCCCATTTTCTTTTCCCGCCCTACTATCCACTACTGGAATCAAACATTTTGCCGTCTGCCAGCGCTTTGCCGTCTGCTAGCAAGCGGCAAAGAGTCTGTTTGCCGTCTATCTTCCCAAAGCAGATGGCACAGAACCAGCTGATAGCAAAGACCCTCTTTGCCATCCTCTAGCGGACGGCAAAGAAGTGAGGAGGGCCCACAAACATCACGGCATGGGCGGGCTAACTGCAAGGGCCCACCCCACCTCGTTGCTGTCCGCTAGCGGACGGCAAAGATACTTTGCCGTTCGCTGGCAGACGGCAAAGAGAATAACTCCTATAACGGGTCGTTAACCCCCCTCCTCTCTCTCTTCTCTCTCTCCCTCTCTCTCTCCCGCCGCCGCTGCACTCTGCTCCCCCGCCCCTCCCTCTCTGCCGCCCCGCGCCGCCCCCCTTCGCCATCCCGCACCGCCGCCCGACGCCCGCCCCGGTGCCGGTCGCCCTGCACCGCCCCCCCCACCACCCCCCGGAGCCTGCCCCGTCGACCGCCCCTACCCCACACGGCCCCAGCCCGCCTCCCGCCGCGCACCGCCACCGACGCCCCCCGACCACCAGCCGTCCCGCGGCCCCAGCGGCCCGCCGCCCCTGCCGCCCAGCCGCCCCGACGCCCCGGTGCCCCGCCGCCCCACTCCGGTGAGCTCTCCCGGCCCCCTCTTTTTTTCTTTTTTGTTGTTAGTTAGGTTAGTTGCTACTATTAGTTAGGTTAGTTAGATTAGTTCTAGGTTTGTTAGGTTAGTTCTAGGTTAGGTAGGTTAGTTTCTATGTTAGTTAGGTTAGTTCTTGAAAAAAAATTATTAGGAGAAGAAAAGAAGAAGAATAAGAAGAATAAGATGAAGAAGAGGAGGAGGAGGAGAAGAAGAAAAGGGGGAGGAGAAGAAAAGAAGGAGAAGAAGAGGAGGAGGAGGAGGAGGAGGAGGAGGAGGAGGAGGAGGAGGAGAAGAAAAGGGGAGAGGAAGAAGAAAGAAGAAGAAGAAAGAAGAAGAAGAAAAGAGGAGAGGAGGAGAAGAAGAAAAGTAAAAAAGGAAAGGAAGAAGAAGAGGAGGAGGAGGAGAAGAAAAAAGAAGAACAAGAAGAAGAAAAAGGAGAGGAGGAGAAGGAGAAGAAAAAAGAAGAAGAAGAAGAAGAAGAAGAAAAGAGGAGAGGAGGAGAAGAAGAAGAGGAAAAAAGGAAAGGAAGAAGAAGAAGAGGAGGAGAAGAAAAAAGAAGAAGAGGAAGAAGAAGAAGAAAAAAGAGGAGAGGAGGAGAAGAAGAAGAGGAAAAAGGAAAGGAGGAAGAAGAGGAAGACCACGACCCCGACCCCGACCCCGACATGACACCCCGACCCCAACCCCGACCCCGACCCTGACACCCCGACCCCGACCCCGACCCTGACACCCTGACACGGCACACCGACCCCGACACCCCGACACGGCACACCGACCCTGACACCTCGAGACCCCGACACAGCACCCCGACCCCGACACCCCGACACGGCACCCCCAACCCCGACACAGCACCCCGACACGACACCCCGACACCCCGACATGGCACCCCCGACCACGACACAGCACCCCGACCCCGACACGACACCCCCGACACACCGACCCCGACACGACACCTGACACCCTAACACGGCACCCCCGACCACGACACAGCACCCCAACCCCGACACGACACCCTCGACACCCCGACCCCGACACGACACCCCCGACACGCCGACCCCGACACGACACCCGACACCCTGACACGGCACCCTCGACGCCACTAACCCCCAACCTCCGACGCCACCGATCCTCAACCCCCGACGTCACCGACCCCAACCCCCGACACGACACCACAACACCCCGACACCATGACACCCCGACACCCCGACACGACACCCTGACACGGCATCCCGACCCCGACACGACACCCCCCACACCTCGGCCCCGACACGACACCCGCACACCCCGACACGACACCCCCCACACCCCGACATGACACCCCCGACACCCCGACCCCGACACGACACCCCCGACATTGATGGAACCCTAAATAGCAAGTATCGTTGGTGCGAGATACATGTGGCCGTCGGTGTCGAACACTGCACCATGTCTGACAAGTTACGCCGGCGTCCGGCGTCCCGCAGCAACAGTTCTCGAGGTCGATGGTGGTTGAACACCTATGCGAATTTGTCTTGCAGCCTCTGCGATGACGATTAAAAGCCAAGTGTTGAAACTTGAAACACCCTAACTGAATCAAGTCGGTTTGGTTGTTTGAAGTTTCAAAACTTGGCTTTGATCCTCATCGCAGAGGCTGCCAGACAAATTCGCATCGGTGTTCGACCGTCATCGGCCCCTAGAACTATTGTTGCGCGCGGGACACCAGGCGCCGGCGTCACTTGTGGGATGTGGATCTAGTGTTCAACGCCGAGCGCCACATGTACCTCGCACCGATGATACTTGTTATTTAGGGTTTCATCGGCGTCGAGGAACCCCCTAACCTGACACCACGACACGACAACCCTGACCCCCGACCCTGACACAACATCTCGACCCCGACACGACAACCCCGACACCATGACACGACACCCCCGACCCCCGACAACTCTGCGGCCTCCTGTTGACCGAAAGGGTGCTCTTCGGCCTTCCAGAGGCCGACGGGGTCATATATGTGTGAATTATGAGTTAGGTCATATAATTTCCAATTTTGTTATGAAAAACATCATATATATATATTTGTGTTCATCGGGTGGATTTAAATGTGCAGTTGTTTCGTCGCTGCGAGGGTTTGGTGTTCGACGACCTCCCCATGTGTTCGACGAGCTCCGCCCCTGCGTTCGTGGGTGAGCACAAATGACATCTCCTCCTCCCCCTTCATTTGCTCTGTTCCGGTCTTCGTGTCGATGAAACTTGCTAGCTGTAGGTAGATTGAATCATCAGTATGCGTGAACACTATGTGTCTCCCGTTCGAAAGGGTTACATCTATAAATATGCATACATTTGCATATTTAGAACCGTGATTCTTTCAAATTGTCCAACGTTATCCATGGACAGCCCGAGTATGTGTAGATTGGGTTCGTTTTCCCATATGCTCTGCTCCGGATCCGATGCAGAATTTCGTCAGTGCCTCCCTGTTGTTCTTCGGGTACACATCCTCTCTGCTTATTGCCGAGACGTGTATCAGGAGAACAACGGGGAGGTGCTGCCAAAATTTTGCATCGGATCCGGAGAAGAGCATGGGAAAACGAACCCAATCTACACATACTCGGGTGGGATTAGGACCTATCTTTACCTACTAGCGTCTAGGTTGCATCGATGTAATGAAACTGACAATCTCTATTAACTGATGAATATGATTTGTTGAATTATGTATATATTTTGTGTGTGTCTAGTAGCTAGGCAGGATGAGTGATCGTGGGTGGATGTGCACCGGTCACACTAGTCAGAAAGACATGACCCGTGAATGGTTAACAAAAACCAAGGAGTTTGTGAGAGTCGCATTTGCAAATGGACAGAAAACAACCTGGTGCCCTTGTGTCGATTGCGACAACTATAAGAAGAAGTCAGAGTTTGAAATGATCAAACACCTACAGGAGTGGGGTTTTACGCCTAATTATATGGTCTGGACATTTCATGGTGAGTCTGCCCAACGTGCCAGAGCTAAGGTGCTTCGTCGTTGCACCGACGAGCATGGTACCGGGATCGAAGACATGGTGCAAGACTTTGATGATGCTCGGGATTCGGACGATGAGATGGAGGAATCTGCAAAGGCCTTTTATGAAATGTTGGAGTCTTCAAAACATCCTCTCCACGAGCACACTGAGCTTTGTCAGCTGGATGCCATCGCGCAAGTAATGGCTCTAAAGGCTCAGTTCAACCTAGGCAGAGAATGCTACGACACGATTATGACGATATTTGGACGCTTTCTACCCAAAGGCCATGTATTGCCACCAAACCTGTACCAGTCGGACAAAATCCTGCGTGCGCTTAAGATGCCCTATGAGAAGATAGATGCGTGTGAGAATGGATGTGCCTTATTTAGGCTTCAGTATGCGGGCTTGAACTATTGCCCCATTTGCAATGCTTCCAGATATGTTCTGGTAGACAACGGTATGGGTGAGAAGAGTTAGACCAAAATCCCCATTAATGGTCTTTGGTATCTACCAATCATACCAAGACTTCAACGACTTTTCATGGTCGAAGAGACGGCTAGACACATGATGTGGCATAAATTGGGCAAAAGAACAGAACTGGATGCAGATGGGAATCCGATGTTGGGACACACTTCGGACACTTTTGCGTGGAAGCATTTCGATGCATTACATAAGGATAAAGCGGCAGAACCAAGGCATCCTCGAGTTGCCATTAGCACGGATGGGTTCAATGTGTATGGTATGACGGCAGCACAATACAGTTGTTGGCCTGTATTTGTCATTCCACTCAATCTCCCCCCGGAGAGATTATGAAAAGAAAGAACATTTTCCTGACCCTGATAATTCCAGGGCCCAAATATCCGAGGAAGAATATGAATGTGTACATGCAACCGCTTAAGGATGAATTACAAGAAGCCTGGGATAATGGGATCAAGACATACGACGCCGCTACAAAAAAGAACTTCAAAGTGCATGTGTGGTACATGTACTCGATGCATGACTTGCCGGCGTATGCGCTATTCGTTGGCTGGTGTGTGCATGGAAGGTTTCCATGCCCCACATGCAAGGAAGCTCTTAAGTTCCGTTGGCTGGAGGCGGGTCGCAAGTTTTCTTGCTTCGACATGCATAGACAGTTCCTGGATCCTGACCATAAGTTCAGAAAAGACAAGAAGAATTTCATCAAAGGTAGAGTTGTCAAAAACATTGCACCACCTGCGTTGACAGGCCAACAGATCCTAGATCAGATAAACGCTCTCGAGCCGGATCCAAATCGTCCAGGGTATTTCAAAGGGTATAATACGGAACACGCCTGGACTCACAAGATATGTTTGTGGGATCTGCCTTACTTCAAAGACCTCCTTTTCCCACACAACATCGACGTGATGCACACTGAAAAGAATGTTGCGGAGGCCCTTTTTGGTACACTGTTCGTCATAGAGGGGAAGTCGAAGGATAATCTAAGGCTAGAGTCGACCAGGAGGCTCTATGTGATAGACCGTTACAGAACATTCGACAACCGAAAGGAAAGAAGAACTGGAGGAAGCCAAAGGCATGGTTCAATCTTGGAAGGCCAGCTATGAGGGAAATGTTCTTGTGGGTGCAAATGCAGTTGATGTTCCCCGATGGGTATGCAGCGAATCTAAAGAGGGGAGCGAGTCTTGAAAATCGAAAATATTTGGTCTCAAGAGTCATGATTGGCACATATGGCTTGAGCGGGTAATGTCGGTGATGTTGCGTGGCTTTATCCCTAAGGATGAATGGCTAGTACTGGCATAGTTGAGCTATTTCTTCCGTGCTCTTTGTGCGAAAGAACTATCGCCTGACGTGCTAGACGAACTGGAAGAGTTGGCGCCGGAGTTGATCTGCAAGTTAGAAAAGATCTTTCCACCGGGCTTCTTTAATCCAATGCAGCATTTGATTTTGCATCTCCCGACCGAGGCAAGATTGGGGGGGGGCATGCAAAATCATTGGTGCTTCTCAACTGAGAGGATGCAGAAGACGCTTCGAGCAAAATGTAAAAATAAACGTAGAGTTGAAGCATCGATAGCCGAGGCATTCATTACTAAGGAGGCGGCAAACTTTGTGACAGCACACTACACAACCCAGAATCGTCATTTGCATAATCCAAAGCCTCAGTACAATGATGGCGACCGTGAAAAAGGTCGATCCAACCTCAGCCTATTCAAAGGGAAGCTCGCACCAGCCGGTGCTTCGAAATCATTAGGGTTGGATGTCGAAGAATGGCGGACCATTTCGTTGTATATCCTCAACAACCTAACAGAAGTGCGGCCATACATCGAGTAAGTTCTCGGTACATTGTTTCGCAACTTCTAATTCCTTTGAAATGGTCTTATTCCCGGATATGTGATACAGTCGATACGTCGCCAAATTCTCGGCTGGAGCGGTGATCCAAAAGGATTCCATCGAAGAGTATGAGCTTCTGGCAAAGCATGGAGGCGGCTATCCCAGTTTCATCTCTTGGTTCAACCAAACGGTAATTTCCATTAATTAGACGATTTCATTTCTTTGCCTAGTTTGCGGCTAATGCAACAATCCTTTGGTATTAAACTTGTAGGCTAATGTAGAGTCTATGGACTCCGAATTGAGACAAGTCGCTAATGGTTTTGACTTTAAGGTCCGTTCATTTGAAAAATACGACATCAATAGGTATTGCTTTCGTACTTTTGGCAAAGAGCTATCTATGGCCGACCGAAAGACTACAAATTGTTGTGTCTCCGTTGTCGGCGAAGGAGGGGTTGAGTATTATGGAAGAGTTGAAGCAATTTATGAACTTACATTGTTTGGTGAAAACCCACCAAACGTCGTAGTCTTCAAATGTTATTGGTTCCAGCCGAAGGAGACTAGAAGGACTCATGAACATATAGGGCTAGTCGAAATCAAACAAAGCACCCATTTGGATGTTCCCGATGTCTATATTACGGCTCAACAGGCGACCCAAGTTTTCTATCTACCATGGGCCTGCCAAACGGATCCAAATTTGAAAGGTTGGGATGTCGCTTATGATGTGCCTCCACATTTTAGACCACCTCCCCTCAATGAAGATGATTATGAACCTCACATTAACCCAGACACATATGAAGGAGAATTCTTCCAAGAAACACGTGTTTCCAAAAAATGCTTCAAGAACCGCTCTACTTCACCCCAGAACATTGAGGTTAACGGCGACAGTGAACCTGACTTCACCCCTGAGCAGGAACAAGAAGAGACGGAAGAAGAAGAGGTTACTGTTGCGGATGACCTGACAATGCTTGACCGATTACATAGAGGCCTTCCACATGTTTATGCATTTATTGATGATGCTGATGGGCACGTCATTACTGATAGTGATGATGATTATGCATTTATTGATCCCGGAGCATATATAGACGATGAAGATTAATATTAGTAATGTGAGGTATTCAATTATTATTATGTACATATATATTATTAATTAGTTCATGTTATTAGGTATTCAGTTTTTTTATGTTGAACTAATTTCGTTCACTCTTTGTCATTGCAGGTGTTGACAGATGGTGGGCGGGGGTCGAGAGTGCTCTGAGCCTCCTTCCTCGGCGCGTGCTAGGAGGGGTGCTATTATTCCACCCCAGCAACTCCGGAGAGCGCTGGTACACAGCATGCAGACACCGACGGGCGCTTCTTCTTCGACCGGGAGAGGTCGGGGGAAGACGAGGAGAGGTGCTAGACGTAGGAAGGCTGCTGCGCCTTCCTCGCCGCCACGCCCAGCTGATTCTCCCAACCACAGGAGTGCTCCGTCTCAGGTGGACCCGTCTGACTTGGACCCGTCTTGGACTCCGGTCCACGAGCCTCGGGTCGACGAGCCTCCGGTCACCGAGCCTTCGTCCTAGGAGACTCGGGTCCCAGAGTCTTCGTCCCAGGAGACTCGGGTCCCAGAGTCTTCGTCCCACATGATTCTAGAGGCTAGTGGCCATGCTGATGGTGGAGAGGACAATTACTTGTCTGAGGACACTTATAGTGAGAGCGAGCTGGTTGAGGAAGGCAAGAAGGTCTACCAGCGTGGTTGTACAAAGCTGTCTCCCGTGCCGACGACCCGCGAGTAGAGGTGGTTGATTGCGCCTAATGCGGAGAAGTAAGTGCATTTACTCTTTTCTAACCTTTTGCCTTCATGTTTCTTCAAATTAATATCTAATGTGTTGGCCTTGTCCTACTGCAGGGGTTGGAAATACGAGCGTGGTGGTGTTCGCAGGCCCAACCAGATCCTTGGTGTGCTTCTCCGGCACCACTTCCCGGGGAAGGTCCAGTTGCCCGGTGAGGGTGAGTCTCCACAGGTAGCACTGACCTGGGAGCTGTACAAGGCTGCCCCGGCCCCGCCGGAGGAGGTGGTCGACGGTGTCTTGTGCGAGACGGTGGATGACATTATGATCCGTCGCTTTTGGGTAATTTCTCCTTTACAGAATTAAAAATCAACAACACCTAGTGATTGTACCAGTGTCTAATGTGTTGTCTTGTTTGATTGTAGACCTTCTATAGGTGTCTTGAGGAAGACGAGGCGAGAGTGGTTGTTGTTCTCGAAGCCGAGTGCAAGTGCCTACTTCAGAACTTACGGCACGAGGCTCGGGTGCAGGCTATTCGAGACTACTACGGCTCGAGTAACATTAAGAGGGCCAAGAAGAAGTGCCGCAGAAATTATCTGAGTAAGGAGAAGTTTATGAAGGTAATTATCTATTCTTAAGGCCTTGTACTTAGTTTCTTTGATTTGATTCGTAGGCGTAGCACTGAAATTTCTCTTGTCTAACTTAGGTGCCCCCGAGATGGTGTGCGGATAGGATGGACTGTTGGGAGGCCTTGGTGGATGAGTGGTGCTCTCCCGAATGGCTAGCCGAACACAACAAGGCCAAGGAGAAGCATGCCCAAATGAGAGGTGTGCCACACCATCAAGGGACCTCAAACCTGTTTGAGTATAGGGATAACTGGGTATGTGGTTTGCTTCATGATTCATGCAATTTCATTATTCATGCTAGCTTGAGCCCTTAACTAATATTTTGTTCACCTCTTTTAGGCGCGAGGAAACAAGAAGGAGGTGCCACCTTTGTTTGACCTCTATGCCATGGCCCATACTACCTCGTACAAGAAGGCCAAGGCATTCTCTGAGGATGACCTCGATCATCCAGAGAGCTTTAGCAATATCTCCTCCCACAACAAGCTCGTGAGGTACAGAGATGAGGGGAAGGCGAGGAAAGGGGATGACTTCAACCCGAGCCAGAGTCTTTTTGATCCAGAGCTCATGATGATATCTGGTGGTGGGAGGCCCCATGGCTCGATAGCCATTGGGGATGGACTGATACGTTGTCCTAGAACTCTCCTAGAGATCAAGAAGCGCCAAACGAGCTCTGATCCTGAGATAAGACTTCGTCCATGGCCAATGGAGCTCGCCATTGAGGCTAGGGCCCAGGAGCTTCTGGCGGAGGCAAATAGGCAGGTGGCACAGAGGGAGAGGGAGATGGAGGAGAGGACGACTAGGCTGTTGGAGGAGGAGAGGAACCGGAACGACGCGTCTCACCGGGCCCTATATGAGCTCCTCATGGTAAGTTTCTCCTGCATATTAGCCAAATCATGCACGTAATGTTCGTTTCATCACTAACTAATATGAATGACTCATGAAAACAAAATGTGCAGACCGTGTGCTAGAACAATGGCCAGACCCCTCCGTCGATGCCCCATATTGCTATAGCACCCACGGTGAGTTTCATTTAAATGGTCATTAGTGACTAGTATTCACATTTGAGTTGCATCATGCTAAGGAGACATTGCAAATGATCTTTGGTGCAGCGTGCCTCCCGACAAGCATCGACCGATCCTACGTCTACCGCAACCCCGACCGGTCCTTCTACGTCTCACCCTGGCCCAAACCCTACCGTTCCTTCACCTCCATGTTTATGGTAAGTTTTCCCAAGTGTTTTCATTAACAAATGCATACTTAGCTTAAGAAATGAACTACTTAGCTCCAAAATTACCTATACTTAGCTTATTTTCATAAAAAATGACTTGATATGCTTAGTTATCTAGAAAATGGTATATTCTACCTAGGATAGCTATAAATGACGTATACTTCGCATTTTTTCCTCCAAAATGACTTGATATGCTTAGTTAGCTAGAAAATGGCATTAGTAGCTAGTATAGCTCAATAATGATCTATAGCTAGTTCATTTATGACATAATTAGCTCACTTAGGTACAAAATGGCATAACTACCTACGATAGCTTAATAATGATCTATAATTAGCTTAGTTAGTTCATTTATGACATAATATGCTCACTTAGGTAAAGAAATGGCATAAGAACCTTGGTTTACCTCCAAAATGACCTATACTTAGCTTATTTTCCTCAAAAATACATAATAACCTTACTTACCTCCAAAATGATATATTCTACCTAGGATAGCTATAAAATGACCTATACTTAGCTTATTTTCATCAAAAATGCCTTGATATGCTTAGTTAGCTAGAAAATGGTATATTCACCTAGGATAGCTATAAAATGACCTATACTTAGCATTTTTTTCCTCCAAAATGACTTGATATGCTTAGTTAGCTAGAAAATGGCATTAGTAGCTAGTATAGCTCAATAATGATCTATAGCTAGTTCATTTATGACATAATTAGCTCACTTAGGTACAAAATTGCATAACTACCTAGGATAGCTCAATATTGATCTATAATTAGCTTAGCTAATTCATTTATGACATAATATGCTCACTTAGGTAAAAAATGGCATAATAACCTTGGTTTAACTCCAAAATGACCTATACTTAGCTTATTTTCCTCAAAAATACATAATAACCTTACTTACCTCCAAAATGATATATTCTACCTAGGATAGCTATAAAATGACCTATACTTAGCTTATTTTCATCAAAAATGCCTTGATATGCTTAGTTAGCTAGAAAATGGTATATTCACCTAGGATAGCTATAAAATGACCTATACTTAGCATTTTTTTCCTCCAAAATGACTTGATATGCTTAGTTAGCTAGAAAATGGCATTAGTAGCTAGTATAGCTCAATAATGATCTATAGCTAGTTCATTTATGACATAATTAGCTCACTTAGGTACAAAATTGCATAACTACCTAGGATAGCTCAATATTGATCTATAATTAGCTTAGCTAATTCATTTATGACATAATATGCTCACTTAGGTAAAAAATGGCATAATAACCTTGGTTTAACTCCAAAATGACCTATACTTAGCTTATTTTCCTCAAAAATACATAATAACCTTACTTACCTCCAAAATGATATATTCTACCTAGGATAGCTATAAAATGACCTATACTTAGCATTTTTTCCTCCAAAATTACTTGATATGATTAGTTAGCTACAAAATGGCATTACCACCTTGGAGAACAAGAGAGGAGAGGAGGGGAGAAAAAGAAATAGAAGATAAATTCTTCTTCTTTTTTCTTCATTTTCTTCTTCTTCTTCTAGCTAGTCTTCTTCTTCTTCTAACTATATCTTTCCTACTTTGCAGATTTGCTATAGATGAGGAAGAGTGCATTGATGGACCGTACTCTTCTACTTCTGCTACCTTTATGTTTATGGAAAACTTGTTTTGGATACATATGTATGGATATGTTGTTGGAAACCTTATTGTGTGTTGTTGGAAACTTGTATATATGTTGGACTTGTATGTTGGAGCTTAATTATTGGTATATGCTTGTTTCAACTTATTTGGTATGCTTGTTGGAACTTGTTGAATGATATGTATGTTCTGGATATGTAGGTTGGATATGTGTATGTTGGCTATATATGAATATTCTATCAAACTGAATGATTTTAAGAAAAAACAAAAAACAGGGGATATATAGCCACTTTGCCGTCTGCTGGCAGACGGCAAAGAGCTTTGCCGTCAGCCAGCAGACGGCAAAGTGGCCATGTGGCAGCTACCTGTGCAAACTTGGGTTGGCCTAGGTGGGTTCTTTGTCTTCTCCTGGCAGACAGCAAAGAACCTTAGGTCTTTGCCGTCTGCCAGCGGACGGCAAAGAACCAACCTAGGCCAGCCCCAGCTATAAAAAAAGGTGCTTTGTCGTCCGCTGGCAGACGGCAAAGACCTTAGGTTCTTTGTTGTCCGTGGGCAGACAGCAAAGAACCTAAGGTCTTTGCCGTCTGCAAGCGGACGGCAAAGCACGTCGTTAAGTCCCCTAACAGAGCTAAGTGTCCACGTTTGCCGTCCAGGCTCTTTGCCGTCCGCTGGCAGACGGCAAAGAACCTAAGGTCTTTGTCGTCCGCCAGCGGACGGCAAAGCGGCCTTTACCATGGATTATTCAGCCGGACGGTTTGCCGTCCGCTGGTGGACGGCAAAGCCTTTGCCGTCTGTGTTTCATGCCTTTGCCGTCCGGGATGGCGGATGGCAAAGTACCTGTTTCCTGTAGTGATATCCCACCATATTCTTTCCCGCCATACTCTGCCACCACTTTCTTTCCCGCCATTCTCTACTGTCATTCTCTCCCGCCACTTTCTTTCCCGCCATTTTCTTTCCCGCCTTTCTCTCCGCCGTTTTCTTTCCCACCTTTCTCTCCCGCCATCTTCTCTTGTGAACCTATATAACCACATCCGCAGTAAGGTGGGTCAGTAGGCCCTTCTTTTCCCTTTCACTCTCGCCATCCTTTCGCTCCCACCATCCTTTCATGGAGATGTCTCATCCTCATTATCCTTTTGATCATAGTTTTCACTCTGGTATGTCCAATCGTCTTCTCTGTCTAGCCGCCAATTTCAAGATGGATGATAGAGTAGTTCCATGGGAGGAACTCATTAGTAGTGACACCATAATTAATGAGTTAGCTCACTCATTAGCTAGGAGTGGGTGGCCTCCCAGGACTTTTGAGGAGATACAGAAAGAACTTCTCAGGTTGCATGGCAGATGGCAAAAGCAACTGCATAAGGGTGAAGCTTACCTCAGGATTGCTGTGAATAATTCAGATTTATAGTCAGCAGATAGTGAGGACGAAGACGATCTCTTCATGCCAAGCACCAAGGTCAAGACTACCACATCGTCGACAGGCAAGAGTTCTACATTGACGAAGGGGAAGAGTTCTACATCGACGAAGGGCAAGAGTTCTGCATCGATGGAGGACGAAGACGACCTCTTCATGCCAAGCACCAAGGTCAAGACTACTGCATCATCGAAGGGCAAGAGTTCTGCATCGACAAAGGGCAAGAGATCTGCATTGACGGAGGAGGAGGACGATGCATTCATGTAGTACTGTTTCATGTAGTACTGTTTTATCTAGTGTTGTTTAATTTCAGTTGTACTATTTAATTAAGTTGTAACGTTTAATTCAGTTGTACTGTTTAATTAAGTTGTGCAGACATATTACACATTAAAACATAGTGCCAACATATTACAAATAAAAACATAGTCCGACATATTACATATTAAAACATAGTGCAGACATGTTACAAATTAAAACATAGGCCGACACATTATGTAGCTTCTTAGTTATTTATTCCTCGTTCGTCCCTTCGGCCCTCGACTGCCACGTCCACCACGACTGCCACAACCACCTCTTGCTACTATTGTCGCAGTCGTCGATGTGGAAGCACTCGTCGATGTGGAAGCACCGTCTTTGTTCAGGTCAGGGCAATATTTCATCTTATGCCCATAAGCCGCGCAGAGCAAACATTGTCTGGTTGCTCCACCAGCTTCAGATTGGTCCATATCGTTTCGGATGCGCTTTACCTTACGTTTGCCCCTGCTAGTTCAACGAAGTCCAGGATCCGAGATGTATACTCTCTCACCATCGTTTACCTTGTTGAAATTGCCGATGACTCTAAACCCTGTCATCTCACCTGTCCATACATTGAGTACTGCCTCTTTTGAATAGTATGGAGACACGAAGGAGATAGCATCCAACTCAATCTGGCCATAGGCAGCCAACACATGTGAGCAAGGCAGGTGCAACAACTGCGGTTTATTGCATGTATACACAAGTTGGATAAAATTCCGTTCCAATTTTAACCTCATGCGTCTTCACCTCATTTGCAGAACCAAAATCATCAGTAGGAAGCTGAACCTCATACCTCCTTTCTTGATTACCTATGAGTGTGATAGTGTGCTTTTTTGCTTTCTTTATCTTCTGAGCCATGTACTCCATGACACGGCTAAAATAAGGTGTGCTCTGATTAACTGCAATATGCTTCTTTGCTAACTCGTGCCTTTCTCTGAAATATCTCAAAGTGCCATGGAATACACCCTCCACAATAGCCGTCAGTGGCAATGCTTTATTCCCTCTGAGTACAAAGTTATACACATCTGCAAGATCGGTTGTCATGTGGCCATACCTAGCTCCATGGGTGTCATGCAGCAAAGACCAATTCACTGGAGGCTCTTTCTCTATCCACTTAGAAATACTCTTTATTGCCCTGCCCTTCTTTCTCTTCGTATTCGGAGGGTCAATTGCTGGCAAGTCACAAAGACCTACTGACTCCTCAAGCTCTACGATGAGTGCTGTTAATTTAACCTGGTCTTTTTCCATTTTCTTCCTAGCAAGGACCTACTTCTTATTAAACTCATCTAGTTTTGACCAAATAAATTCATATTTGCACTGCTGGTTATGCTTGCATAACTTTTTGAACAAGTTCATCAATTGTTTGTTCTTGAACTGTGAGAAAAAAATTGCACCCACATGGCGCATGCACCACCGGCTTTGCAAGTCCTTCCAAGGTGTTGGCTCGTCAGCTGTTGGATTACTCAGTGTCTTCACGACCTTCAATATACCAGGATGTCTGTCATGAATGACACAACCGTTTGGTCGGTCCTTCACGATCGCAATTTTAACTTGCCGGAAGAACCATACCCAGCTCGGAAAGTTCTCACCCTCCACAAATGACATGGCTAGTGGGATGATTTGGTTGTTCCCGTCCACATCAATAGAAGTCATGATTTGCCCTTTGTACTGACCAGACAGGAATGTACCATCTACAAACATCACAGGAGGACAATGTCGGAAAGCTTCGATGCACAAACCGAAACAGAAGAATACTTGTCTCAACACCTTGTAATCTGGTATAATCTCCAACCTCGTGTGTTGTATGTTAACATAACTGTCGGGATTCCTCTCCTTCAGTATGTCAAGGAGACGGACAACATTATCATATGAGTCGAAAAACGCCCCAAACCTTTCCTCCATAGCCTTCTGCTTAGCCCTCCAAGCCTTCCCATATGGAATTTCATAATTCTATCTGACCTTCACTGCTTTCGGGATATGTTTTGCTTTCATATCTTTCTTCTTAACTATCTCAGTATACATGAGTTGTGCTATGAGAATTGAAATCTGGATTGGATGAGGAACCAACAGGTTTTTCCTCGCACAATTATGCGGGACCACATTGGTGACAACCCAGTGGATGTTATATTTTGGCACGTGGCCGTGCACCTTTGTAGGACAACCTGATTCAACACACTTCACGGTATATTTTGTTGGACTCGATATGTGTGTCCGGAAAACCCTCTGCGTATACATAGCCCACTTTATCACCGCATACTTCCATTTTTTCTTTGTGTCAAACATAGCCCCGATCTGGATTTGGTTAGGATTATATTGCCATGGAGTCTCATGGCCATCATTGACAGTAATGTCAGCGGATATGTCCTGATCCCAGGCAGAAGGGATCGGTACCTCCACTTCATCCTCGGAATTTTCAGAATCCTGATCCTCTGCAAAACCCATCCTTGTCCTTTTCCTCCATCACCCTCTGCATTTCATTGCCTTCCTCATCCCCATCAGCAACACTAGAGCCAGTTAATACTATCGACTGAATACTCTGCCCACTATCATGACCACTACCATTGTGTGGCACATAATCTGACTCTTTCTTGGCTTGGCTAGCATCCACATCCGGTGGCTGTGACCCGAATACATAAATCTCGTTAGCCACTTGACTACCCTGGCTTGGTTCATACCCCACGTTGAGTTGTACGATATTCTCCTCCTTCGCCACTGGTTGCACTAGGGCATATGGGTGGATTCTTTGGTCTCTGTAATGACTTAACAGGGACAACCAATGCTGGTTCCTATCTATCGGAATCAACTCCCACTTGACATTTTTACAGGATTTGGTTCACAATGCATGAATACCGACGAAACAGACTTTAGGATCCAGCCCAAAACTAGTAGTCAACCAGTGCTTCAACTGCCTAATGTCCAGTCTGTCCGGGTCTGAAAGTGTCATGACGCCTTTTTTAAACTCGCTAAGATCAACCCCCAACTCATTATATCGAACATTACCAGGGCCGCAATAAACAGTCAAATCTACGGATTCAGACATTTTCACCTGTCAGACATTGCGAGCTTCTCATTATTCGCAACGAACAAATTTACACTAAAATAAAGCTACACTAAAATATACCTACGTACACTAAATAAACCTACACTAAATAAACCTACACTAAAATGAACCTACGTACACTAAATAAACCTACACTAAAAATGACTACACTAAATAAACTAAATAAACTTACACTACCAACACGTACACTAAAATCACTACACTACGTAAACTAATTATACGTACAATAAAAAAACTAACCTAAACTAAAAAAAGGGTATACCTTCGACCGTGTGTCACCTTCTTCTTCCTCTCCATCTTCTTCTTCCTCTCCACCCCACCACCTCCTCACCATTCACACCTCCACCACCCCACCACCTCCTCACCATTCACACCTCCACCACCCCACCATGGCTCCTCCGAACGAACAAAAAAACTATCCCATGGCACAAAATGAGACCGTAGGGCGGTGGAGATGGGTATGATCTATTGTTTCAGCGGATTGAATAGAAAAATGGGTGGAGGATGGAGGAGATCCGAGGGGGGATTCGGAGAAGAAAATGAGAGAGAGAGAGAGAGAGAGGATGAGCGAGCGAGAGGAAGAAGAAGGTCTCGGCCGGTCGGGGCCTTATCCAGGGGCTCTTCGGCCTCCTGGAGGCCGACGGGCCCTCTTCGGCCTCCCGTGGGCCGACGGCAACCTCTTCGGCCACCCGTGGGGCGACGGGCCCCTCTTCGGTCGCCCGCAAGACGACCGGTCCCTCGTCAGCCCACCAGAGGGCGACGGGGTGCTATTTTTTTTTCGACATATGCTTTTTGAATTTGGTACAAAATAGGTAGTACTTTTGAAAAAAAATCGAATTAACAAATCATTCAAAAAATATTAAATGTGTATAACAAATGTTTCTCATGTATGCAAGAAAATACCATGGGTATGAAAACTTGCTCATGTATTTAAAACTTTAATTAAGAATTTGATTTTTTTAATTAAGTATTTTAAAAATCACGCATTTGAAAAAAATGTGTATAGGAAAAGTTATCATGTATAGTAAAATATATAGCAAATTACACTGTTTACGAAAAATATATTGACTTGTATCAAAATGTTTCTGGCGTATACAAAAAATATCATTAAATAAAAGTATATATCCAAAACATATATTTAAAAATATTTGATTATGTATTTTTAAAAGGTAAACATGTACATAAGATTATTCTGTTATATACGAAAAATATATATATTGTGTGAAAAAATAATTATTGCTATTCAAAAAATGTTCACCGTTTATTGAAAAGTGTGGAACATGTATTAAAAAGGATAGTCCTGTATTTAGAAAATGTTAAATGTGTATAAAAATATTATATATACACTAAAAATATGCATAATGCATGGATAAAAGTACAAAAAGTATAAATTTTAAAAAATGTTAATCACGTATGTAAAAATGTAAGACGTCTACACTAAATATGTTTATGGTGTATATAAAAATGTTGACTATGTACCGAGAAAAACGACATATGGTTGACAGAAAAGGAACAAATGGAAACTGACAAAGAAAGAAAGGAAAACAAAGAAACACAATAAATAAAAAAAATAATGAATAATAGGAAATAAGCAAAGAAAAACAATGAAAAACAAAAAATTAAACTAAGAACAAAAATGAAGAAACAAAAAAAGCGAATAACAATGAAACCATAAAAGAAACGAAATAGCCTAGTGAGAAAATAAAAATAAAAAATAAAGAAAAAACAACAAAGGAACAAAAACCCAGAAGAAATAATAAATAAAGAAATAAATAAATAAGGAAGAAGCGAGTGAGCGAATCTAACGAAAACAAAGAAAAAAAAGACGAAAACCCTTCAGGACATGTACAATGGTTGATAAGATAATTTTATCTTAAGGCTTGCGTATAATTTAGATATGGCAAGAAAGCATGTCTATAATGAATTATGTCTTAGCCTTATCTTCGATAACTAGTTGTTCCTAAAAACGTGATGAGACATATTATGTTAAGAGATCATCTTTTAAATAAAAAAAGACGAATGTTTTATTCTGATTTCTCTCTCCTCTACATCAACATTTATCTACATGACATCTCTAAGATAAAAACAATTGTACATGCCCTCAAACGAGCAAATCATATAATATCTCGCTTTGTGCAAGATATAGTCGCCCTGGTATCTCGCCTAATGCGATATAAAGACACACGCCTTAACGTGACGGCTACACTCGCTCCGCCTAAGGAAAGGTGAAAATGGACGGCCACTCCGGATCTTGGAAACTGGTACAATATTGTTTTTCCTTTTTTGGTTAAATCTCTTATTTTATTTGAGTTATAGTAATTCGGTAAACTAATACTATACGTTTCCAAATGTGAAAATGTACACATATATTTAGAAAACATTTATCCAAAAGATAAATGCTAAACAATTTGAAAAAAAACTTCACACCATTTTGAATATTTTCATGACATGAAACTAAATATTGATCATGTATACAAAATAATTAGGTTCATATCATATTTAGAAATCGTTCACTGCAAAATAAAAAATCATTTTCTTTAAAAAAGTTGATGCATTTGAGAATATTTTTATGTGTGTACGAATATTGTTCATGTGTGTTAAAAAATATGTTCATATTTTCTAAAATATTAGCATATTTACCCCAAAAATGAAAGAACTGGTGGAAATACAAAAAGAAAAGGAAAATGAAATAAAAAATATTTAATTTGAGAAATTTTCGCTATATACCAAACTAAGTCGTGAAGTCATGGTGCTTCTGCACCGGGCAAGACTTTTGTTGTCGTACTTGGGTGCCTATGCTTTTTGGATCTAAAATAAAATAATATAGTTCCAAACTAAGTATCTAGAATTGTGGTTTTTTTGGAACATTTTTTATAACAACTGGATTCTTAAAACATGACATCACTTATATAGATGAATTAAAAATAATCACGCGGGCCTTGTATTGGTCCACAAAAAGCCCACGTGTCTTACAAAAATGTGAATATAGTTCTTAAAAAATCATGTAGCCTACAAGAAATGTTTAGAAAGGTAAGACAATGTTTATTTTTTTCTTTTGAAAAGAAAGTTTAAACGTAGCTCTTTTGCAGAAGAGTGAGCTGGTCTACCAAATCATTTGTTGCCATCGAGCACCACCGGTTCATTTTCTCCTCTCAACTTACATCCGCAGTGTGCGACCAGTATCTTTTTCGTTTGCACTTAACTTCTGTCTCTGTTTTGCCTACTTAAATTGTTTCGTGCATCTAAGTAAGAAATCCTTAGATCATTTCATTCAACATATCCTCAAGATTGCATCTGTATATCACATCATGTCAATATGTTTTTATTATGATAGTTGAAATATTATTTTTCTGTGCCACCATCATATATGTGAATGCTATCAATTACTATGGAAAGAATCTAGTCAATCATTTCCTGGAGAACTTTGCTCAACACCCCATCTAAGTTATCCTTCGCCGACATTGCACTCAGGATTTCCCTGTGTGATCTACTTGTTTCTTCATATTTGCGGTCATGTTAAGGGTTCATTCATAGTTCCGCTAGAAATATTGAATCTCTCGTTGATATACTCTCGGTCCTTACAAATGTGTTCTCATTATTCATAACATTCTTGTCGGAATCGGGGCTCCACAGACCCAACAAGGTTCGAACTTTGTGACATGTGTGAAGATCTCAACCAGCTCAAAGTCTCAAGCTCGTCACCTTACGGCCAAGCCTCATCGAGTGCGTGCGAGCGGGAAAGAAGATGAACACGGAGATTTACCCAGTTCGGGCCACCTTGCAGTTAAAACCCTACTCCTACTTTTGGTGGATTGGCCTCACGAGGAGGATGGGGATGAACTAGTACAGTGGCTGAGTGGCCTCGCGGGGGGCTCTGGGGTGAGCATGAATTGGTCTCCTCCTCTACGGCGGAGGCTAGTCCCTATTTATAGAGGCCTTGGTCCTCTTCCCTTATCGCACTGGCGGGAAGGGATCCCACAACAGCCAAATTAGAAAGGGGACAAGAGGTACATCTTATCCTGACTAAAGGTGATCTTCGCCTGCAAAGCTTCGAGGCATGATGCACAGGTGGGCTCGGCGATGACATCCGTCCTGCCGAGCCCGCGGTCTTGGTCTTGTTACACCAAAAGGGAACGCTTGGGGAGCCTTCCTCGGGAACCCACGCCTGCCCTTGCTCCCTTAGCACCGAAGAGGAAAAGTCCTCTCTGCGCCCGCTGGCGCCCGCCTGGCCTTGATCATCATGGCTCACATCATCCCATCCTCATGAGGCCGGGTACCTGCATAGGAAACTTCGCTCCTCGAGAGGCAGCCTAGGGAGGCCACTCCTCTGGAGGTCTTGGCTTTGTTCGCCTCGCGAGGGACTTTTCTTGGGGGGACTTGCTGCTAGGCTGTATCGGGTCGCTGAAGTGGGCCACTCGCTGGGACGCAGGCAGGTAGTTCTGGGTACGCCTTATCCCAGAACATCGACAGTAGCCCTCCGGCCCAAGGCGTGTTCGTCCTGGCTTCGAGGTGAAGGCAAGGAGCGAAGGGCGAAAACGCCGTGGGTCCTCAATTGCCTACGGGCCAGGCTCGACGCGTGGCATGAGGTAGGATGTTGACACCCCAGCCCCGCGTCGCCTCGGCAACTGCCCGGGCCGACAAAAACCTAGAGCCTCCAGCAGAGCGATCATTGCTCTTCTTCCTTGCGTTATTTCTCCCTGCTCAGATCCCCTTTCCTTCGCGAGAACCTCCTCTAGATCTCGATACAGCGTCGTGCTTCCTCTTGCTCTCTTCCTCAAGGATTCCTCAATTGGCGCCCCATCGGGAAGCCCAAAGTCTGAGGCTCGGGTCTCGGCCTCCTCATCCCCCTTGCCAGCGCTCATGACATCCGCCGTTTCCAAGGATGGATGAGCTCGCCCCAGCGCTCCCGCTGGCGGGGGCGACTCCAACGAGTGGGGGGAAACCTTGATCTAGTGCGGCTCTATGGGGGCGCGCACTTTGGAGAAAATAGTCCACCCCTTCTTCCTTCACAACGTCTTCTTCGAGCTCAACCCACCCTTCTCGAGTTCTTCACGCCATTCTTGAGCACTATGGGGTCGGGCCCCTCATCTTCAGCCCCAATTCTATCATGCTCCTGTCCGTCTTCGCCTTCTACTATGAGGCCTTCGTGGGCGTGAGGCCCTTAGTGGCCCTCTTCCGCCACTACTTCAGCCTGCGGCTCCACGACAGCATGCACCGGTCAGCGTGCGTCTCCTTCATCGCGGTCCAGAATAGGAAGGTGCTCTTGAAGGCCGGGAACAAGGTGGAAGGCTTCACGCACCGCTGGGTCTTCCTGGATACCCTGGGTCTCAATCCACTCCTAGAGCTCCTGCCGGAGCTGCCCGAGAAGACCCTCGCGTGGAGCTCCACGAAGCTCACCGATCCACGAACCAGGCCCGTCTTGGAAAGGATCTCCTCGGACATGGAGGCCAAGAAGTTGACCGAGGCAATGAGGGTGAAGGAGTTCCTGAAGCAGCGCCTGGCGCCGCTCTAGATCACTCGAAACCAACGTGGGAGAACAAGGGTGCGGGGGACGACATCAGGCTCCAGTCTGCCAGCTTGACAAGCGAGGAGCTGGAAAGGGCCTTGGCTACCCTGATCCCCAATGATCCGGTGGACCTCTGTAGGATCACTAGAAGTGTATATCTAGAGGGGGTGAATAGACTACAAGAGGAAATTTAAAACTACCTCAATCATAAGACAAGATGTTGGCAGTTTTAGCATACATATTTAGTCTATGACACCCAACACATGCAAGTCATCAAGTATAGCAGCGCAAAGTAAAGACATTGCACATGTAAGTAAGGAGTAGAGATAAGAGATCAAACGCATGAAGGACACAAGATTTTTCCCGTGGTTCCGATAGGTGGCGCTATCGTACATCCATGTTCATGGAGTCTTGAACCCACGGAGGGTAACGGTCGCGAGATTCCACAGAGGGCTCTACCCACGAAGGGTTCCACGAAGAAGCAACCTTGACTATACCATGATGGCCTACATCCACAGAAGACTAGCTTTACTCGGGGTAGATCTTCACGAAGTAGGCGATCTCCTTGCCCTTACAAACTTCTTGGTTCACTCCACAACACGAAGTAGGAGGATCCCAAGCGACACATAACCAATGTAGGAGGCACCACCCTCCAAAAGGTAATAGGCTCGGTAATGCAATGAACTCCTTGCTCTTGTGCTTCAAGATGATAGACTCCTCAACACACAATCACTCTCTCACAAATTTGGCTTGGTAGAAGAGATTGATTGGGTGGAAAGCAACTTGGGGAGGCTAGAAATCAAGCTCCATATGGTTGGAGTGGAAGATCTTGACCTCAACACAAGGGTAGGTGATTCTCTCTCAGAAAATCGGTAGGTATGAGTGGGGAACTATTCTGAGTGCTTCTCATTCGAGTAGCTGGTGGTGGAGGGGTACATATAGGCATCTCCAAAAATCCAACCGTTACACACAAAAGGACCAACTCGGTGACACCGATGTGTTAATCTCGGTGGTACCAAAGTGACCAAAAGGCGACAACTTTTGAATCTCGGTGAGACCGATATAGGAATCTCGGTTGCATCGATAAGGTGACCAATGGTCAGAATGTCCAATCTCGGTGACACCGATCCAACAATCTCGGAGGGACCGAAATTGTGAACTTGCGTAACAGAAAGTTGGCAGCCTAAACTCGGAGGCGTCGAAGCAGAATCGTTTGCATCGAAGTGGCTAGGGTTTGGCTGAGTCTGTCTAGGGTTTGGAATCGGTGGCACCGAGTGTAGAATGTTGGTTGCACCAGTTTTGAATATTTGGCTTTGGACAGACTTTTGTGGAAGATCTTGTGGGTGTATGTGGTGACTATCACTTGTGCACATATGAGCATTTTGTTCACCAACAAAACCTTACCCCCTTTTAATAGTAATGGCTTTCCTATGGACTCAAAGTGATTTCTCACAAATGTAAAATGAAGAGTCATCTTGCTTAAATCTTGGCCAATGCTATTCCTTGTCCTTCTTCTTCATGGGGATACTCTCTACACTCCTTTTTCCAACCCATCTCTCTATGGACTTTATCTGAAATACACTAGGTAAAAGTACTAGTCCAAGAGATAATGTATGTTGACATGAATTATCAAAATCACCAATGGAGCACATTGTGCTTTCAATCTCCCCCTTTTTGGTAATTGATGACAACATACAATCAAAGTTTCAAGTAAATATATGCATGTATATAATGAAGACTTTGAGAGACACATGACTTAGACTTGCTCCCCCTAAATGTGTGCAATCCATTTAAATGATAGTTGCTTTGGAATGCATGGACACACAGTAGTAGAAAGGATAAAAATGAGTCATGTGTATCTTGGCTATATGCATCAAATGTATGTGAATGAGATGTTTCCTCATTCAAGACTTCACTCTTGCTAACAATATGTGCAAGAAGCAAGAGATCATCTTGATCAAAGATATGATGCATATACTTACCTTGAGTTCTTGAGCATTCTAGTAGTAGAAACACACTTGAGAAAACAATGTTAGGAAACACAGGAGTATTCTACTAATCAAAGGCAATAGAACTCAAAAGTAAACACTGTATCTTGGTACTTTAGATATGGAGAACATATAGAAAATAGCATTCCTTAGAATTGATATGTCTCCAAGATCATTTAGAACTTTCCCCCCTTTAGATATGCAATGATGGATCATCCTCTCCCCTGAATCCTAGCATGTAGATATGGGGATTGGATAGGGTGAGAAAATTCTTCTCCCCTTGTAAATGTAAGCGTAAACTTGATATTCTCCTCTCCCCCTAAATTATATCTACCCCCTTTGCATAAGGTTTACCTCCCTTTTTAGCTTTGAAGCTTTGTATATGTCTCCCCGCTTTGGCATTGATTTCCAAAAAGGTCAGACATAGGGTCAGATACAGGGATCATTGAATAAAGTTGGATCCTTGAGAACAAGGGTCATTGAATGTAGGAGTCATAGAAAATGAAAACAGAAGAAAAAAAAATGAGAGAGTCATTGAAATTAATTTCTCTCCTTCTGGATAAACTGAGATCTTGCAGAACTTCTCCTCCTTCAAGTTAGGGATCCTTGAGTGTATTTCTCCCCCTGGATTTTTTTATATAAAAGGGATCATCGAAGGATGGAGAAACTACATAAACGAACACAAGGAATATTTACAATTACAAGCACAAGAAGAAATAGACAGAAAGTCGATGGCTCCGAGTCGATGGCTCCGATATAGATTTGTCGGTGATACTAAGGTAAGTTTATGCAGCTCATCTGCTAAATCGGTAGAACCGAGTTCTTTGTATCGGAGGCTCTGAGGTGTAACTTAGAAACTTGGATGAATTTGAAAATTGATCAAGTCAAAATTGCAAATGAAAATCAAACAAGGAAAAGAATCAAAGATTTGTACCAATTGCGAATATTTACAGATAGGTATCAACTAGGAAAGATTTGAGTGGTTCCAAGAAATTTGCGATTTGAGAGTGAACCAACCCAAAACTTAACTAGATGATGGGCGGTGACTAGGTAACCTATATTTGAGTATATTAACTTAGGAGCCAAGCAAGATTGCTTGATCATAGGTCATACTCATCGTGAAGCTCAAAATGGGGTTACCACTTTTTGATTAAGCATTTTAATGTCTTCATATCACTTGAGTGCTTTAGCTCATGACTTGGAGTAAAGCCTTTTTCAAGGATATGAATACATACCTTTGAGTGATGTTGATTACGTGGCTTGTAGGTGAACTTGATGAGTATGCTCAAAGTTGAAGAAGATCATCTAGAGGTGGGAGAAATCCTTGTCG
>JAAAWK010001104.1:0-21248 GCA_022496015.1 Hordeum marinum
TGATGAACCGGACAGTAGTCGCGCAAAGCGCTCCCCAAAAACCTTATCACCTTTCTCCCCGTACAGGACTCAAGAAGGTGCGGTTTTGGAGGCCTACTGTCCCGACTACTACGGTGCACGCCGCAAGCCGGGATGGAGAAGGACGTAGCAGCAGCGCAGTGCTCAGGAACCGGAGGCAAGAGGAACAAGTAGTGTTGGTGCATCTCTCTGAGAGGAGGGACCCTCCTTTTATAGGTGCAAGAGAAGTAGGCGAGAGGGCAGCGACGGGAGGTGAAAAGGAGAAGGAGACGAGCGAACGGACTCCAGCCAAAGAGGCGTGCCGTTCGGATTCAGTGCTCCGGCAAAAATTTAGACATCGGCTCGGCTTATTCCGCGGCGCGGCGCGGCGCGTCACGTCGTGACGAGGCGCGGAGGTCACATCGTGACGAGGCGAGGCGGCGGCGGAGGAGGACGCGCTGGATGTCCCTCTTGTTCTCATCCTCATACATGTGGGGAAACCTCCCTTATAAAGAGGCCCAACTCCCTCTAAACTAGCAATGTGGGACTAAATATTAGTTTCACTTCTTGCCTTGCACGAATGGGCTGCATGGGTCTCTAGGATTTATTAGGAATGCTATTGGCTTGACCCATAATAGACAAAATTCCGGCAATCCCCCACGAGATCCTAGAGGCACACAAAATTTGCCTTTTGGTTCTAAAACACTGTTTTATATACCGGTACTGGAGTGGAGACTGTTAAGTTGAACTTCCACCTAGAACTCTATGCTACACTAGTAAGCAACTTGAACAGTGGACTGGGCCTTGAACTGCAAGTTTTCCGCGAATCTAGCTTCACACAAAGCCTTGACCGATACTGGGCTATCGTAGGTCTTCCCCGTGGGTGGAGCTTATGCGTCATACTCCGAGACCTTTCGTGAGTTTACTAGAGAGAACCCTACTCTCATAGATTGCGACGTTTAACAATCAGACTCATATAGGTGTGTTCTTCAAAAGATGTTCTGCAGGACAACATCTTTGCTTCAATGAGCCACTTAGAACACATTAAGATATACATCAACCTGCCATGCAGATTTAGGAGAGTATTGCATCTTGATGGAGTGGTATTGTTTATGACAGTAATGGATACTCTCCTCTCAGTTGACCAACAGCTTGTCTTCCACATCTAATTCACGGGATCTCTGATCACAAAGAATAGGTTACCACTATGACCACTCATATTGTGGGTCTCAAACCCATCTCTCTCGATGAATTATCTATCACATTACGTGATAGACCCTTATTAAAAGGATCTGCCAGATTTTTAGACGTTTGGATATAATCCAATGCAATAACTCCGGAGTTTCTCATTTTTCTGACAGACTTTAAACCTTCTCTAAACATGTCTTGATGACTTCATGTTATCCTTTGAACTACTCACTTCGTGATCACGGTTTGATTGTCACAGTTCATAAGAATCCCCGTACAGGTTTCTCAACAACAGGCAAGTCATTCAAGAGCCGACAAAGCCAATCTGCTTCAACCGTAGTCGTATCTAGTGTTGTGAGTTCTGCTTCCATTGTTGACCTCGTTAAGATGGTGTGCTCGCAAGACTTCCAAGAAACAGCGCCACCTCCATGAGTGAATACATATCCGCTCGTGACCTTTATCTCATCAGCATCTGAGATCCAGTTTGAGTCACTATACCCTTCAACCACCTTTGGGTGCCCGGTATAGTGAATTCCATAATTCGCAGTGCCCCTCAAATAACGCATAACTCTTTCTAGAGCTTTCCAATGATCATCTCCAGGTTTTGAAACAAATCGGCTCAGTTTGCTAATAGCAAAAGAGATGTCAGGTCTTTTGGCACTGGCCAAATACATGAGCGAGCCAATAATCTGAGAATATTTCAGTTGGTCTCTAACGATTCTTCGATTCTTTCGAAGCAACACACTAGCATCATATGGTGTTGGAGAGGGCTTGCAGTCACTATAACCAAAGCGACTCGAGATCTTTTCCACATAGTGAGATTGAAGCAATGTGATCCCACCATCATCATCCCTCAATAGCTTGATGTTTAGAATGACATCAGCCACTCCTAAATCCTTCATTTCAAAGCAACGAGATAGGAAATCCTTGACCTCCTTAATAACCTTCAGATTTGTTCCGAAAATCAGTATGTCATCAACATAAAAGAAAAGGATAACTCCCTCGCCCCCACCATGGCGATATTACACACATTTATCAACTTCGTTTACAACAAAGCCTGCGGCTGTTAAAGTTCTTTCAAACTTCTCATGCCACTGCTTGGGTGCTTGCTTAAGTCCATACAAAGACTTCAGCAACTTACACACTTTCCCTTCCTGACCATCTACTACAAACCCATGTGGTTGTTCCATATAAATTTCCTCTTCTAACTCTCCATTTAGAAAAGCAGTTTTAACATCCATTTGATGAATGAGAAGACCATGTGAGGCAGCAAGTGAAAGTAGAACTCGAATAGTGGTTAGTCGAGCCACAGGTGAGTAAGTATCAAAGAAGTCTTCACCTTCCTTTTGGGTATAACCCTTAGCCACGAGCCGAGCCTTGTACTTCTCAATAGTACCATCAGACCTAAGCTTCTTCTTGAACACCCATTTGCACCCTATAGGTTTCCACCCATAAGGTCGATCAGTTTATCTCCCAAGTATCATTTGCCAAGATGGAATCCATCTCACTACGGACCGCTTCCTTCCAGTAGTCAGCATCTTCAGAAGCATAGGCCTCTGAAATAGAACTGGGAGTGTCATCTATGAGATACACAAGAAAATCATCACCAAAAGACTTTGCAGTCCTCTGTCCTCTTGCTCCTAGTGGGAACTTCATTGTTCTCCTTCACAGGATTTTCAAAGTTTTCCATCGAAATGGCAGGTTCAGTAATTGTAATTGGTTCCTGAGTCGATGAACTAGGCATCTCCTGATTAGATGAGGTAGCCATATCCTTCATGAAAAAGATATCTTCAAAGAAAGTTGCATCATTCGACTCCATGATCGTACCGACATGCATGTCAGGTACCTCAGATTTTATAACCAAAAATCTATAACCAATGCTATGAAAAGCATATCCCAAGAAAACACAATCCACGGTCTTAGGTCCAAGCTTCCGCTTCTTTGGAATTGGCACATTGACTTTCGCCAAACAACCCCAGGTTCGTAGATAAGAGAGCTTCAACCTTTTCTTTTCCCATTCTTCGAATGGAGTTATCTCTTTGTTCTTTGTGGGAACTCGGTTTAGGACATGACATGCAGTCAATATCGCCTCCCCCCCATGCCTTGGAGAGACCCGATGTGTCTAACATGGCGTTAATCAAATCCGTTAGAGTACGGTTCTTTCTTTCGGCCACCCCATTTGACTGAGGTGAATAGGGAGGCGTCCTCTCATGGATTATACCATGTTCCGCACAAAAAGAATCAAATTCATTTGAGAAATACTCTCCACCACGATCGGATCTAAGCCTCTTGATCTTCCGATCAAGTTGGTTTTCCACTTCAGCTTTATAGTTCTTGAAATAGTTCAAAGCCTCATCCTTAGATTTCAGAAGATACATGTGGCAATATCTAGTGGAATCATCAATCAACGTCATAAAATACTTCTTTTCACCTTTTGTCAAAACACCATTCATTTCACATAGATCTGAATGTATGAGCTCTAGTGGTGCAAGATTTCTCGTTTCCGCAGTCACATGAGACTTACGAGGTTGCTTACCTTGCACACACACTTGACACTTAGCTCCCTTGACAGTGGTGAAACTAGGGATTAAGTTTAACTTCGCTAGTTGCGACATGCAACCAAAATTAACATGACAGAGACGTGAATGCCATACATTTGATTCACTATTATTGCAAACATGATTAGCAACTTTATTGCAAACATCTGACAAGGATAAACGAAACAGTCCTCCTGACTCATAGCCTTTACCAACGAAAGTTTCATACTTGGATATTACAAATTTATTCGATTCAAAAACAAGCTTGTAGCCATCTCTACACAGAAGAGATCCGCTAACAAGATTTTTATTGACGGAGGGGGACATAATGTACGTTCTTCAGTTGCACGATCTTCCCCGAAGTAAACTTCAGATCGACCGTGCCAACACCACGAACAAAAGCACTTGAAACCGTTTCCCATCAGCACGGTTGAAGTGCCTGCGGTCTGATAAGAGGAAAACATAGAAATATCACCGCATACATGCACATTAGCACCTGTGTCAATCAACCAATCAGGAGAATGACATACTGAAAGAATAGTGGGAAATATACCATACCCATCATCCTTCATGTCAATGTCTCCAATGATAACATTAGCGGTCTTGCCGCCTTTTCCAGGATTACGCTTGTCATAGCAATTAGGGCAACTGGGAGCCCAATGGTCAGGATCTCCACACACATGGCAAACACCTTTCTTCTTGTCATTCTTCTTCTTGAAGTTGGTGTGCTTGTACAACCTTGTTCTTCCCATCAAATTTTGCTTTACCATCAAATTTGCCCTTGTTCTTGAACTTGTGGGACTGGAAGTTTTTCTTCTGTACCAGATTGGCACTAGATCCTCCCTCAATGCCTCGAGCACGTGTATCCTTTGCTTTCGCCTTTTCTCACGCGCTCACGCGCCACCTCTCGTAGTGCACACCTTCAAACATAGGAGGCCTCATAGATGCAACGAAACCACTTGGGGTAAATTGCCTATTATAAGGTTTTTGGATTGTTGGAAATATAAGCAATTTACCATATGATTTTATTAATAGGTAAAATAAGAACACCATGGAAAGCATGACTATTATAGTAGAGATGAAACAAGTCATGTTATCTCAAAGAAAGAAGGCAAATAGCATGCACTCATGTGAAAGAGAACATAACATATGTGGCACAAAGGGTAGTGCAAGATAAACTAGAGGGAGAAACTGAAACATGATCTTGAAAAGAAAGAACACGAGCACGTACGTAACAGTGGCAGAAGTCCCGGTCCATACTTTGTATCTGGCGTACTTCACCTAATTTCCTCCGCAGTCTTAGGCTTCGGTGGCATTTATCACGCGCTTCTGGGACCCGAGACTCTTGAGGAATCTTTTCCATTCTTTGGTTATGTCTGGAAAGATAGAAATAAAATGACTACAATTTTGGGTATTCACTTAATTTTGTTAGGTCTAGGTGCTTTTCTTCTAGTACTCAAGGCTCTTTATTTTGGCGGTGTATATGATACCTGGGCCCCTGGGGGGGGAGATGTAAGAAAAATTACCAATTTGACCCTTAGTCCCAGTGTTATATTTGGTTATTTACTAAAATCTCCTTTTGGGGGAGAAGGGTGGATTGTTAGTGTAGATGATTTAGAAGATATAATTGGTGGGCATGTATGGTTGGGTTTTATTTGTGTATTTGGCGGAATTTGGCATATTTTAACCAAACCCTTCGCATGGGCTCGCCGTGCATTGGTATGGTCTGGAGAAGCTTACTTGTCTTATAGTTTAGCTGCTTTATCTGTCTTTGGTTTTATCGCTTGTTGTTTTGTATGGTTCAATAATACAGCTTATCCGAGTGAGTTTTATGGACCCACCGGGCCAGAAGCTTCTCAAGCTCAAGCATTTACTTTTCTAGTTAGAGACCAGCGTCTTGGAGCTAATGTGGGATCCGCTCAAGGACCCACAGGTTTAGGGAAATATCTAATGCGTTCCCCAACTGGGGAGGTTATCTTTGGAGGGGAAACTATGCGTTTTTGGGACCTTCGTGCTCCATGGTTAGAACCTCTAAGGGGCCCCAACGGTTTGGACTTGAGTAGGTTGAAAAAAGACATACAACCTTGGCAAGAACGACGCTCAGCAGAATATATGACCCACGCTCCTTTAGGCTCTTTAAATTCCGTGGGTGGCGTAGCGACCGAGATCAATGCAGTTAATTATGTCTCTCCTAGAAGTTGGTTATCAACTTCTCATTTTGTTCTAGGATTCTTCCTTTTTGTGGGCCATTTATGGCATGCAGGAAGAGCCCGAGCTGCTGCAGCAGGTTTTGAAAAGGGAATCGATCGTGATTTGGAACCTGTTCTTTACATGAACCCTCTTAACTAAGATTTTCTTATTTATACCTGTTCTACTTTTTTTCTGTTCTGGCTCGGTTATTCTATCTAGCCGAGCCATTCATTCCTTTTTATGAAAGAAAAATAAGGGACAGAATAAAAAAAAAAAAATGAAAGAAACAAACATATTCAATAAGCAAAAGGAGAGAGAGGGATTCGAACCCTCGATAGTTCCTAGAACTATACCGGTTTTCAAGACCGGAGCTATCAACCACTCAGCCATCTCTCCACCGCCTAATCCTTATTTTACTCCTACAAATAGAACATAGCCATATAAAAAATAAAAATATTTATTAACCTCTAGAAAGATATCAGATACAAGTTCCTTTTCGATATATCTCTGTATACTGTATACACGGATACAGGATCCGCTATACCCGCTTGTGAAATAAAGACTAAATAACCTCTTCTCACCCCCATATCCAAATAAAAAAGAGGTTTAAGTAATAAATTTTAATTAAAGAGAAGAATCAATGGATTCATGATTAAACCCCTCCTACTTCTTGTATTTTTTTACAATTTAAGTGAGGGATCAAATATGTAGTCAACTTTATTTGATGGTAGCTTGGAGGATTAGAAATATGACTATTGCTTTCCAATTAGCTGTTTTTGCATTAATTGCGACTTCCTCAGTCTTAGTAATTAGTGTACCCCTTGTATTTGCTTCTCCTGATGGTTGGTCAAATAATAAAAATGTTGTATTTTCCGGTACATCATTATGGATTGGACTAGTCTTTCTCGTAGCTATTCTGAATTCTCTCATTTCTTAAATTAAATTTGGTTAATATTTATTAACCCCATAAAAAAGAAATAATAAAGGCCATTTCTTCTAAAAAATTAGAATAGTGAGACGTATTAAAACGCAATTTGCGTTCCGAATTGCTAGCTCTTCTCTTTCAGTATTATGAAATTCCATTCCCATTAGAATATTCATTGACAGATAATAAAAAAAGGAAAACTCTACTATAATAGAAAATGAAATGAAACGGTCGACCCAGACATAGACGGTCGACCCAAGCGGATATACGCTATAAAATATATACCGTAGCGAGCGTAGTTCAATGGTAAAACATCTCCTTGCCAAGGAGAAGATACGGGTTCGATTCCCGCCGCTCGCCCGCTTAATTTATCAAAGTACTATGATAAAAAGTTTAGTCTAGTTAACTGTTTAACTACTTATATTAAATTAAGTATTAATTAAGTGTTAGTCTAGTGCCGTATCCCTTACTATTTTACCCTTCCTTTGCATCCCCCTCAAAAAAAGAGGGCGCTCCGGAGGCAGAAATAGAACTAGCCAACAGAGCCCCAAAATTGGGTATTAACTGAGACAAACAACGGGCAAACTTTTTTTAAAAGGAAGGGAGAGGTAGACTGTCCCTTTCGTTTCATTTTTATTTTTGCAGGGTAGGGAGAAGCCTTGCGCCTTCTTTTTGTGAAGGCAAGTGGCTTCGCAAACTGCTCAATTTTGCCCTCTAGGGCCCGGAACTAATGAATAAAAAAGGGTTGGATACGCCCCTCTACCATATCTAGAGAAATAGAATAGTCCTTTTATAGAGACTGCTAAGTGCGGAGACGGGAATCGAACCCGTGACCTCAAGGTTATGAGCCTCGTGAGCTACCAAACTGCTCTACTCCGCTCTGTAGTACCAGAAACTGGTGGACAAAAAAGGCTTGAATACAAGCCTTTAACATGTCTAGACAAATAGAATACTCCTTTTATACAGAATGGAGCGGGTAGCGGGAATCGAACCCGCATCGTTAGCTTGGAAGGCTAGGGGTTATAGTCGACGTTGGTTGATTATTTTTAACGTCTCTAATTCAAAACCGAACATGAAATTTTGATTTCATTCGGCTCCTTTATGGATATTCTCACCACTTAACATCTATGTCAGCTTTTCTATTTGAATGGAACCAAAGCTCTCCGCTTTCTAGATGATCCTTATAGAGTAGGAGATAGAAATTCTATCTAAATCCATCTAATCTACTTACTTCGTTCCCTAATTTCATTCAAGAGATCCTGAGGAAAAGAATTGGGTTTCCACCGAGCTGAAACAATATGCGGATGGTTCTAGTAAACCAAAACTATCGTTTTTTAGCTATTTGGCTTCCTTATCCTTTAACAAAAGAAGATTTAGTTACGATTGGAAATCAACTTTTTTGTATCTTCATCCATAGATCCTTTACTCATATTTTCAAAATTGGAATACTTAAATCCAATGCAAAATTATGCTTCGCGACTCTGTACTCATATCATAATCCAATTTTTATTTTGGATGCAATTTAAATTAGTCTTTGGGTACAAATCGCCAGAATGTATATTCTTCCTCAATATGCTATTGAGAGGAAAAGGATTTAATCCTTTATAAGAACTAAAGTTTTCATCGGAATATAAAAAAAAAACTTAAGGATGCCTTAAGTATATCATTTCAAATTCAGTTATTAATAGAACGAATCACACTTTTACCACTAAACTATACCCGCTACATTGTAGATTATGGTATAAATGGTACCCTTTGTCAAGGATAGCCATTTGACAAGGAGGTTAATTCCCCCTTATTGAATCAGATGGAGAAGGTTCATGACACTGAGCCATTGGTACTTCTACTTCGATCGCTCGCCTTTACTTTAGGATTTAGATAGCCCCTCTCCCTCTGGTCTGTAAAATAAATCTCTTCTTACCCTGCTAATAGCGCCTGAACCAAATGTATTTATTTTGATTAGGATCCTATCCTATTCTACGGTTACGACTACAATAATCATTATTTACTTTGCGAGGACGTAAGTGTGCCAGACTGCTAAATTGTTTTATTATTCCTACAATATACACTAGGGGATATAGGGGGTAACACTGTCCCTATAAATTCCTTTTTTCCTTTTCTTTTTTGTCCAGAATTGAACAAAAAAGAAATTATAGAAGATGTTTTCTTCCCCCATTAAGTCCGAGCTATAGAGTAAGAGTGAGATGAGTTTTCCAAATTCATCATAGACTTTCCCTATGGCTTGATAGAAGTAAGAAGCAAAGAGTCGTAACTTAAAGAGTCGTAACTTAAAGAAAAAAACGGACAGGGCTGACAGATTTACCTGATGTAAAGAAGATCCTAAAAGTCTATGATTAGTCGACTCTCTCCATTTAACACTTTCCTCTCTCTCCTTTTTTCCACTGACTCAATTCTAGTTTATTAGATTCTTGTTTAAAAGAATCAAAAAAGTTCAATAGAACTAAGAACACATAAAAAATAGCATAGAGGATCAAGGCCATTACCAAAAGTTCCTCCCAAGGATCCTATCCTATTGGGTATCTGTTCCCTGCCTTTTCCCGCTAGGATTGGAAATCTTATATTTTCCATATCCATATACCATTGAATCCTTGGGGTTCCAGAATCTGCCTATTTTACTAGCCTTCGGAAACGGAAAACCATGAACCAAGAAGAGTTGGGTATGTTTTTTTTTTTTTTTTTTTAATTTTATTTTGAGCTCTCAAGATATCGATATATACATATACAATCTATACATAATGTCTCTCTCTATATCTCTATATATTATATATATAATATGTACATTATGCAGTAGACCCATAATGGGAAATCAAAGTGGCAAATTTTTGAATGAAATAAAAAGCCCTTTTAACTCAGTGGTAGAGTAATGCCATGGTAAGGCATAAGTCATCGGTTCAAATCCGATAAAGGGCTTTTTAAATTAGTGGTAGAGTAATCTCGTGCTAAGACGTAAGTCATTGGTTCGAATCTGATAGAGTACTTTTCTACTAAATTGATTCGCTTTTTTTCTTTGTTTTTGAAGCTTTCTCTATATTTTTAGAGAATTTTATGACTTAGTGCGGGATGAATGCATTTTTGGTCTGAACACTAAATGAAGCACGGAATGGAAATTCAAAAAAAAAATGGGACTCTTTTTCATCTTAGATCAATAAAATAACTACCTGTACTGAACTAATCTAGAATCCCTTTTAGTAATCCATTCTTATTCTATACATTTTAAATGAATTTCCCTAAAAGGTAGAGGATGATCCATGAATTAATCTAACCATCAACTAAAAAAATCCTAGATGAAAACATAGCAGAAAAGTTAGAAAAACTCTTTGCTTTGGATCTAGTTATACTTTTCGAGTATATTGACAATTCCAAAAAACTGCTCATACTATGATTATAGTATAATCACGAGCGGTTGTATATGGCCCTATCGTCTAGTGATGCCCCTATCGTCTAGTGGTTCAGGACATCTCTCTTTCAAGGAGGCAGCGGGGATTCGACTTCCCCTGGGGGTAGGGAGTATTATGAAAGGAGGTTAATCATAGATTATCAAAAACCCTAGAATAAATTCTTCCTGGGTCGATGCCCGAGTGGTTAATGGGGACGGACTGTAAATTCGTTGACAATGTCTACGCTGGTTCAAATCCAGCTCGGCCCAAAAATCTAGGGCTTCGTGAATATGAACTAAATCCTTTTGTTTTTCTCCCATAAAATAAAATGTCTGATCTATAGAAATAAAAGAGAAATAAAAAAGGGGAAAATTTTTTTTTTCTAATCCATATCTCTCTCATTCCTTTCTTACAAACAAAAGAGTTTTTCTTGTTGAAGGGTGGGTTATTATCCATTTTTAGTGATAAAAAATCACGACATACTAGTTATGTCACTCTCACTATACCCACGTATAATATAATATGTGGGTATGTAGTATATGATTCGTCTATTTCTTAGAGTACGACAGACGAATCAAATCTTCTTATGGTTCTATTTAAGAATGGGTATGCCATACACCCCGCGGGGATTGTAGTTCAATTGGTCAGAGCACCGCCCTGTCAAGGCGGAAGCTGCGGGTTCGAGCCCCGTCAGTCCCGAACTAGGGTTCAATGAATGGAGAAATTCATATTTCCTTTTTCCATGAAAAAAAGGGGCAGGGAGCAAGATCAAATACCCATAGGGCACCCTTACTTCACTTTTTTATTTTGCATCTCTCATTAAAGAGGGAGGGAAGGAGTATAGGAATTTTTTTCACTACTCCCGATCGATAAAGATAAAGAAAGACACACATACGATATGTGGATTAGTAGAATTTAGGATATTACTCTATCTTTCTTTATGATGATACCATCCTCATCTTAATTTCCTATTCCACTGTTATGGAATAGAGTACCGGTATTTTACCGGAATCCATACATAAATTGTATTCCCTTTTTATTTCAGAACTCTTTTCCCCATCTCACTTCTACTGCTTATTTGGATGTCTATGTGACCCATAGAAAGTTGGTCATATAATACATACATAATTGTATGTATAACTATAAGAAAAAGGAAGAGAAATTGTATAAGATTAAGAAAGCTCGTGGGTTAGAGATATAGAAAAGAAAAAGTAGAAAAAAAGGATTAAAAAAGAGGGAATTCCTAATCCAATCAAAAAACCCATTTTGGTCTTAGTATGGATATAGGATCTTCCTATGTTATACTATATAACTCTCATCCATGAAATAGAACTCTCATCCATGAATTGATTTGATAGATCCGATATTCATAATATTGAATTGATTCAGTATTATCAGAATGCAAGCCCTACCCTTGAATTTACAAGATACCCCTTTTTCCTCTCCATGGGATTACATCCCGAGTTATTGTGAAAATAAAAAATAAAGAGGTTATGGAAGTCAATATTCTCGCATTTATTGCTACTGCACTGTTCATTCTAATTCCTACTTCTTTTTTACTTATTATTTATGTAAAAACAGTCAGCCAAAATAATTAATTGGAATTCCAATTAATCATTGAAGAAATGAAAAAGGGATTAAATAAAAAAAATCCAAGTCTTAAATGAAAGGATCTGGTTGGAATCTTAAAGTGTGGTAGAAAGAACTACATATAGTTTTTTCTACGACACTTTAGAGTCTTTCTATTATATTATCTTTGAATCTACATAGAATAGATTAGTAGATTGAAATAGTTAAGTAGTCTAATTCACTTTCTTTTTTCATTGCATCCACTTAATTTCAATCAGGTCAAAATAAAAAAATCGAAGACAATTCTTGACCAAAGAATCCATGGAAGGAAAGAAAAATAATATAAGAATAGACTATAGTAAAAAGTAAAAGGAAAAAACCAGCGAATCTTTCATGCTTAAATATCCCGCGAGATGCTTCAAAAGAGCATAAAAATTATTCTAAGAATAAGGAAAGAGTATAAAACAAATGGAAAATGTGTGATATGCCGTGAATAGTTCCGTGGAAGAAAGTCTAATTTTCTTATGTATAGAACTTTTTTTAACCATTAGTCATTTCTAGTAGAAATTCTGAATTGGTATAATGGCTCTTTCTTACAATACAAGAGTTTCTTACAGGAGTGAAACAAAACTAAAGAAAAAGATTAAAGAATAAGAAAAAGATTAAAGAATAACGTTTGACAAAATAATTAATGCAAAACGATCAATTAAAAAAAAGAATTGATACAACAATTTGATTACTTAATCAATTAGTAGTATCGTATCCCTAGAGTCCACTCCTTCCCCATACTACTAGTGAAAGAGAAAATGTAAAGACTACCATTAAAGCAGCCCAAGCGAGACTTACTATATCCATCTAAATTATGTCTCCTATTTCTATGAAGGGATTATTCTACTATTGATCAATAATCATAGTGGAATCAAGGGTACAGAGTCAAAAAGGGATTCTGCCCTAAGGCCATGGATCAATCAGTTCAAGGAATTTACTCCTAACAAATTCTTATAGGAATTCTGGTAGAATTAGAGAGCATTAAAAATACGATACTATACTATAGCCCTTTTTTCCTTAAAAAAGAAAGAGTACGGGAATGATGTCCAGAATAGAAGAAGCGGGAATAGGAAGATTTTTTATTCCTTTTGTTACTCTTTTTTTTGTAAGCAAAGGACGCCCGAATATACCATAAAATTATCGATAGATAAATATTTATTGGATACCTACCTTACCTATGTTTATTTTTGACCTAAACCCTGCAGCCTTGCTTTCTATCATTCTATGAAAGAATGAAGAGACTTTATCCATAACACAACTCCTAAATTGATTTTTGATCGACCTATTTAATCTGATTCTCGCTAGAATTAAGTAGCCCTTACTTTAGTGTATGTAGGTAACATAAGATGTACGATAAAAAAATGTATGATAATTAGGAAGTCTTGATATTCTTTCGTGGAGTCCCTTCTGGAATCTTAGATTGAAAAAGAAAAGAATGCCCCTTAGGGACCTTTCTTTGGATACCAAGATTTCTTACATCTTATCCTCATATTTTAAAATTCTCAAATCGAATCAATTAAGAACCAATTCAAATTCATATAATAAAAGAATAAGGAAACACTACCTCACCCTATTGATAACCATTTTGGCCACTACCGCCAAAACAAACCCTAACCCTAGTTTGAGGATAGAACTATGGTATGGTTTCTCTAAACCCAGTATCGGCGGGCCTAGTTACTCTCTTGCCCGAACTTATGCGAAGTAAAAATTGATTGAATTCGATCAGTACTAGAAAACCTAAGTATTTTATTGATCAGGCGGCACCCAGATTTGAACTGGGGATAAAGGATTTGCAGTCCCCTGCCTTACCGCTTGGCCATGCCGCCAAAAAATCCGATCGAAAATCTAGAAAACAGCAAGTATTCATCCACGTTTTCTTACGAAAAGCCCCTTTCTTTTATTTTGAATTTAATTCTACTTACTTTTTTCCAATCTTTTTCAAAAAATATATTCCTGCTTTTTTTGATCCAGTTTCGATTATTCTCCTCGATAGATTCTATCTTAAAACATACATTGCTAACACAATAAAACTTCCCATTTCTTTCTATTGAGATGAAAAAGAATAAAAGTGGATTTCTAGTCACAGGCTGCAAAATTCAGAACAAATTGGAACCGTTAACTAGAATTCTCTTTCTTTTTTGAATTGCAGTAGTGAACTACTCTTAAATCGGTATTATCTCCCCCCCTTCAATTTCAATGGCATAATAAAATATTATGGCTTTATGCTTAATCCGTGTATAGGTGAACTTTAGGTCCGAACAGCATTATTATCCAAAGATCCCCTTTATGTACATATCTCTATGGGGAATCGTGCTTTAATTTTTCAAAGTATTAAATTAAATATCTTGAATAAAAAAAGGAAATTTGCTCTGATATAGAGTATAACCTGACTATCTTGGCCTACCCAAGTGAAATTACGATAAAAGAAAAGCATGGATATGGGGAGAGGTGGATAATTAGATTGGCATGTACTTAAAAAAGGGACTTACTTTATTTTAGAATTCCACAATGAAATACTTAATTTTCTAGCAATTATACTACTCCGATCCGAAATAAAAAAGAACCCTCAAATTATTTTGAGAAATTAAAGTAAGCACGCTATTCTAAATCGAAGTAAAGTAAAACTTTCTAGTGTATTATATTACGGCTTTATTACATTCATAGAAAGGAGATAAAATGAGAAATCTTTGCCATTCAATCTGATTAGAATATTATAAAGTATAAGTGGCATAATTTTTTTTGTAGGAATATTTTATCAATTCATTTTCATTTCATTTGTACCCCTGGTAAACTCGAACTTTCGTCGAAATGGTCTCTATTCATATGTATGAAATACATATATGAAATACGTATGTGGAGTTCCCTAGAATTTCATGTGATTCAGTAAACAGAATATAGATTCCATGATTGCTAGATCGATCCGTAGGGATTGATGAAGAGTGAGCTGATAATGGAATTTTTCTTTGATAAACAGGAAACTTAAGATTAAGATGCTCCGGAATGGAAACGAGGGAATGTCCACAATACCCGGATTTAGTCAGATCCAATTCGAGGGATTTTGTAGGTTCATTAATCAAGCCTTGGCAGAAGAACTTGACAAGTTTCCAACAATTAAAGATCCAGATCACGAAATTGCATTTCAATTATTTGCGAAAGGATATCAATTGCTAGAACCCTCGATAAAAGAAAGAGATGCTGTGTATGAATCACTCACCTATTCTTCCGAATTATATGTATCTGCGAGATTAATTTTTGGTTTCGATGTGCAAAAGCAAACCATTTCTATCGGAAACATTCCTATAATGAATTCCTTAGGAACCTTTATTATAAATGGAATATACCGAATTGTGATCAATCAAATATTGCTAAGTCCTGGTATTTACTACCGCTCGGAATTAGATCATAAGGGAATTTCTATCTACACCGGGACTATAATATCAGATTGGGGAGGGAGATCGGAATTAGCAATTGATAAAAAAGAAAGGATATGGGCTCGCGTGAGTAGAAAACAAAAGATATCTATTCTAGTTCTATCATCAGCTATGGGTTCGAATCTAAGAGAAATTCTAGATAATGTTTCCTACCCTGAAATTTTCTTGTCTTTCCCGAATGCTAAGGAGAAGAAGAGGATTGAGTCAAAAGAAAAAGCTATTTTGGAGTTTTATCAACAATTTGCTTGTGTAGGTGGGGACCTGGTATTTTCGGAGTCCTTATGCGAGGAATTACAAAAGAAATTTTTTCAACAAAAATGTGAATTAGGAAGGATTGGTCGACGAAATATGAATCGGAGACTTAATCTTGATATACCTCAGAACAATACATTCTTGTTACCACGAGATGTATTGGCCGCTACGGATCATTTGATTGGAATGAAATTTGGAACGGGTATACTTGACGATGACGATATGAATCACTTGAAAAATAAACGTATTCGTTCGGTTGCGGATCTGTTACAAGATCAATTCGGATTGGCTCTTGGTCGTTTACAACATGCAGTTCAAAAAACTATTCGTAGAGTATTCATACGTCAATCGAAACCGACTCCCCAAACTTTGGTAACTCCAACTTCAACTTCAATTTTATTAATAACTACTTATGAGACCTTTTTTGGCACATACCCATTATCTCAAGTTTTTGATCAAACGAATCCATTGACACAAACTGTTCATGGGCGAAAAGTGAGTTGTTTAGGTCCTGGAGGGTTGACGGGGAGAACCGCAAGTTTTCGGAGCCGAGATATTCATCCGAGTCACTATGGGCGTATTTGTCCAATTGACACGTCTGAAGGAATCAATGTTGGACTTACTGGATCCTTAGCAATTCATGCGAGAATCGATCACTTGTGGGGATCTATAGAGAGTCCGTTTTATGAAATATCTGCTGAGAAAGCAAAAGAAAAAAAAGAGAGACAGGTGGTTTATCTATCACCAAATAGAGATGAGTATTATATGATAGCAGCAGGAAATTCTTTGTCCTTGAATCAAGGTATTCAGGAAGAACAGGTTGTTCCAGCTAGATACCGTCAAGAATTCTTGACTATTGCATGGGAACAGATTCATGTTAGAAGTATTTTTCCTTTCCAATATTTTTCTATTGGGGGTTCTCTCATTCCTTTTATTGAGCACAATGATGCGAATCGGGCTTTAATGAGTTCTAATATGCAGCGCCAAGCAGTTCCGCTTTCTCGGTCCGAGAAATGCATTGTTGGAACTGGATTGGAACGCCAAACAGCTCTAGATTCGAGGGTTTCCGTTATAGCCGAACGCGAGGGAAAGATCATTTCTACTGATAGTCATAAGATACTTTTATCAAGTAGTGGGAAGACTATAAGTATTCCTTTAGTTAATCACCGTCGCTCTAACAAAAATACTTGTATGCACCAAAAACCTCGGGTTCCACGGGGTAAATCCATTAAAAAAGGACAAATTTTAGCAGAAGGAGCTGCTACAGTTGGGGGGGAACTTGCTTTAGGAAAAAACGTATTAGTAGCTTATATGCCATGGGAAGGTTACAATTTTGAAGACGCAGTACTAATTAGCGAACGTTTGGTATATGAGGATATTTATACCTCTTTTCACATCCGGAAATATGAAATTCAGACGGATACGACAAGCCAGGGCTCCGCTGAAAAAATCACTAAAGAAATACCACATCTAGAAGAATATTTACTCCGCAATTTGGACAAAAATGGAGTTGTTAGGTTGGGATCCTGGGTAGAAACTGGTGATATTTTAGTAGGTAAATTAACGCCTCAGATAGCGAGCGAATCATCATATATCGCAGAAGCTGGATTATTACGGGCCATATTCGGCCTTGAGGTTTCCACTTCAAAAGAAACTTCTCTGAAATTACCTATAGGTGGAAGAGGGCGCGTTATCGATGTGAAATGGATCCAAAGGGACCCCCTCGACATAATGGTTCGTGTATATATTTTACAGAAACGTGAAATCAAAGTTGGGGATAAAGTAGCCGGAAGACATGGGAATAAAGGGATCATTTCCAAAATTTTGCCTAGGCAAGATATGCCCTATTTGCAAGATGGAACACCCGTTGATATGGTCTTCAATCCCTTAGGAGTACCCTCCCGAATGAATGTGGGACAAATATTTGAAAGCTCGCTCGGATTAGCGGGGGATCTGCTAAAGAAACATTATAGAATAGCACCCTTTGATGAGAGATATGAGCAAGAGGCTTCAAGAAAACTTGTGTTTTCAGAATTATATGAAGCCAGTAAAGAAACAAAAAATCCATGGGTATTTGAACCCGAGTACCCGGGAAAAAGCAGAATATTTGATGGAAGAACAGGCGACCCCTTTGAGCAACCTGTTCTAATAGGGAAGTCCTATATCTTAAAATTAATTCATCAAGTTGATGAGAAAATTCATGGGCGTTCTACTGGGCCCTACTCACTTGTTACACAACAACCGGTTAGAGGAAGAGCCAAGCAAGGGGGACAACGAGTAGGAGAAATGGAAGTTTGGGCTTTAGAAGGATTTGGTGTTGCTCATATTTTACAAGAGATACTTACTTATAAATCTGACCATCTTATAGCTCGCCAAGAAATACTTAATGCTACGATCTGGGGAAAAAGAATACCTAATCATGAGGATCCTCCAGAATCTTTTCGAGTGCTCGTTCGAGAACTACGATCTTTGGCTCTAGAACTGAATCATTTCCTTGTATCTGAAAAGAACTTCCAGGTTAATAGGGAGGAAGTTTGATCGGAATAAATATAAATTCTTTTCTTATTTCTATTTTATGATTGACCAATATAAACATCAACAACTTCAAATTGGACTCGTTTCCCCTCAACAAATAAAGGCTTGGGCTAACAAAAACCTACCTAATGGAGAAGCCGTTGGCGAAGTCACAAGGCCCTCTACTTTTCATTATAAAACCGATAAACCAGAAAAAGATGGATTGTTTTGCGAAAGAATCTTTGGACCCATAAAAAGCGGGATTTGCGGTTGTGGCAATTCTCGAGCTAGCGGAGCTGAAAACGAAGACGAAAGATTTTGCCAAAAATGCGGGGTAGAATTTGTGGATTCTCGGATACGAAGATATCAAATGGGATACATCAAACTCGCATGTCCCGTGACTCATGTGTGGTATTTGAAAGGTCTTCCTAGTTATATCGCGAATCTTTTAGATAAACCTCTTAAGAAGTTGGAGGGCCTAGTATACGGCGATTTCTCTTTTGCTAGGCCCAGCACTAAAAAACCCACTTTTTTACGATTACGAGGTTTATTCGAAGAGGAAATTGCATCCTGTAACCACAGCATTTCTCCCTTTTTTTCTACCCCAGGCTTTGCAACATTTCGAAATCGGGAAATTGCGACAGGAGCAGGTGCTATTAGAGAACAATTAGCAGATTTGGATTTGCGAATTATTATAGAGAATTCTTTGGTCGAATGGAAGGAATTAGAAGACGAGGGGTATAGTGGAGATGAGTGGGAAGATAGAAAAAGACGAATAAGAAAAGTTTTTTTGATTAGACGCATGCAATTGGCGAAACATTTTATTCAAACAAATGTAGAACCAGAATGGATGGTTTTGTGCTTATTACCGGTTCTCCCTCCCGAATTGAGACCTATTGTTTATAGGTCTGGAGATAAAGTAGTAACTTCAGACATTAATGAACTTTATAAGAGAGTTATCCGTCGGAACAACAATCTTGCCTATCTATTAAAAAGAAGTGAATTAGCGCCAGCAGATTTAGTAATGTGCCAGGAAAAATTGGTACAAGAAGCCGTGGATACACTTCTTGATAGTGGGTCCCGCGGGCAACCGACGAGGGATGGTCACAATAAAGTATACAAATCACTTTCAGATGTAATTGAAGGTAAAGAGGGAAGGTTTCGCGAGACTCTGCTTGGGAAACGGGTCGATTACTCGGGGCGTTCTGTCATTGTTGTGGGTCCTTCGCTTTCATTACATCAATGTGGATTACCTCTAGAGATAGCAATAAAGCTTTTTCAGCTATTTGTAATTCGCGATTTAATCACGAAACGCGCCACTTCTAATGTCAGGATTGCTAAAAGGAAAATTTGGGAAAAGGAACCCATTGTATGGGAAATACTTCAAGAAGTTATGCGGGGACATCCTGTACTGTTAAATAGAGCACCTACTCTGCATAGATTAGGCATACAGGCCTTTCAACCCACTTTAGTAGAGGGGCGTACTATTTCTTTACACCCATTAGTGTGTAAGGGTTTCAATGCGGACTTTGATGGAGATCAAATGGCTGTTCATCTACCTTTATCCTTGGAAGCTCAGGCGGAAGCCCGTTTACTTATGTTTTCTCATATGAATCTCTTATCTCCCGCTATTGGGGATCCTATTTGCGTACCAACCCAAGACATGCTTATCGGGCTTTATGTATTAACAATTGGAAAGCGTCGAGGTATTTGTGCAAATAGATATAATAGTTTCAGAAACTATCCAAATCTAAAAGTAAATTACAATAATAATAATTCTAAGTATAGGAAAGATAAAGAACCCCATTTTTCTAGTTCTTATGATGCACTGGGAGCTTATAGACAAAAACTAATCAGTTTAGATAGTCCCTTGTGGCTACGATGGAACCTGGATCAACGCGTCATTGGGTCAAGAGAAGTTCCGATTGAAGTTCAATATGAATCTTTGGGGACTTATCATGAGATTTATGCCCACTATCTAATAATGGGAAATAGAAAAAAAGAAATTCGTTCGATATACATTCGAACCACTCTTGGTCATATTTCTTTTTATAGAGAAATAGAGGAAGCCATACAAGGATTTAGTCAGGCCTATTCATACACTACCTAAACAAGAAAGTTAGATTCTAAACAAGAAAGTTAGATTCGGCGATGCCCCTCCCCTTTCCTTTCGGGGGGCATTCCGATTTCCCTAGTATCATCATTATTTGCCACGCGAATCCAGATTGAGATTGAGGCAATTAAGTTAATTAAATTTTCGAATCACTGACTCAGGCCCATTGTCGAATCCTACTCAGCAATTGTCGAATCCTACTCAGCCGAAAAGGGGGTACTTATGTATGGCGGAACGGGCCAATCTGGTCTTTCATAATAAAGAGATAGATGGAACTGGTATGAAACGACTTATTAGCAGATTAATAGATCATTTTGGAATGGGATATACATCCCATATACTGGATCAACTAAAGACTCTGGGCTTCCATCAAGCCACTACTACATCGATTTCGTTAGGAATCGAGGATCTTTTAACAATACCCTCTAAGGGATGGTTAGTCCAAGACGCGGAACAACAGAGTTTTCTTTTGGAGAAACACTATTATTATGGGGCTGTACACGCGGTAGAAAAATTACGCCAATCTGTTGAGATATGGTATGCGACAAGTGAATATTTGAAACAAGAAATGAATTCAAATTTTCGGATAACGGATCCTTCTAATCCAGTCTATCTAATGTCTTTTTCAGGAGCCAGAGGAAATGCATCTCAAGTACACCAATTAGTAGGTATGAGAGGATTAATGTCGGACCCTCAAGGACAAATGATTGATTTACCTATTCAAAGCAATTTACGCGAGGGACTTTCTTTGACAGAATATATAATTTCCTGCTATGGAGCCCGCAAAGGAGTTGTAGATACTGCTGTACGAACAGCAGATGCTGGATATCTTACACGTAGACTTGTTGAAGTAGTTCAACATATTATTGTGCGTAGAAGAGATTGTGGTACTATCCGAGGTATTTCTGTAAGTCCTCAAAATGGGATGACGGAAAAACTTTTTGTCCAAACACTAATTGGTCGTGTATTAGCAGACGATATATATATCGGTTCACGGTGCATTGCCGCCCGAAATCAAGATATTGGAATTGGATTAGTCAATCGATTCATAACTGCCTTTCGAGCACAACCATTTCGAGCACAACA